>OX463839.1:4061068-4278265 GCA_949825065.1 Odontocerum albicorne | reverse complement strand
ATATATATATATATATATATATATATATATATATATATATATATATATATATATATATATATATATATATATATTATATATATATATACAAGATAACAGATACATTAAGAAAAACATGATATTGTAAATTAGATTTTACAATGTATGTTCAGGATTAAAAAAAAACTAGGCAATTACCCATATTATGTTGGACATTTTTAGATCAATATTTTCGTTTTAATATGCAGTTTCGGTTTAAATTACAATAATCTTTTTTACAAAATTCTATTGAATTCATTTTGTTTTTGAACATGTCAATGTATTTTTTTTCTCACTGAGAATATATATATGTATATTTTCAGAAGTCGTGATGGCTCTGCAAGTCCAGCTAAGGAAGTTACTGTCAGAGGTTGGGTCTCTAGTCAGAACCTTAGCCAGGATTCCACAAAACCCGAAAAGACTGAATCGTTTACCTCAGGTAAGTTTTTTTATATTCACTTAAAAAAAAAAGGTATACCCTTTTAACTTCAGAAAAGGAATGCTAGTATTTTATAAAAAAGTTTCATTTCTCCATTGAAAAAAATATTATTATACGAGTATAATATATTGTGTCAAGATGCTTGGACATTATGCTTGCAAGTATAAGAAACAAGATACATGGAGTCACTTGTGTAGCATGTCATTTGTAGTGTTACACCTTCGTCCAATTATTTCAATGACATTGTTGACATGGAGTGATGTAACACATGTGTAAATGATGTTATTTAAATATTGACGATTTTCAGGTCTGCGTTGGTAAAATACTTATTATTTCATCCGTAATTCTTGCATATATGATATATCATGTGCTTATGAAAGAACATATATTGAAATGATAAAAATAAATATAGGCACTATAATAAAATAACGTAAGTGTTCGTCTATCTTTAGTTCGGAAATTCTAGGATGAGTCCTGTGACAGCTCACAAATTTACCCCTATACAACCTTGGAACGATGTTCAGTTATTTTAATTATTTTATCAACTTTAATATAAGCCTCAATTCTAATAAATAGCAAGTTATTTAGGTAAATACATTACATAAGGTTGTATTGGGGCAAATTTGTGAGCTGTCACAGGACTCATCCTAGAATTTCCGAACTATAATAAATAAATTTCAGAATTCGTAAATCATTTACGAGTATACTATATTAAGGAGACAAATAATAACTTCAAAATTAGTGAAGCAAAAGTTTTATGAACTTCACAAAAATTATATAAAACAACTTATTTAGGAATATTAGAGATACACATAGCTATAGCTAAGAACATAAAAGGTAATAAATAACCAAATAATACAAAAGGTTTCACCTATTGTGATGGTGTGGAGATGTGATAGTGGTGATGGTGTGGTGATTATGTGGTGATGATTTGGCGATGATGTGGCAATGATATTGGGATGATGTGGTGTTGATGTGGTGATGATGTGGTGATGGTGTGGTGATGGTATGGTGATGATGTGGTGATGATGTGGTGATGATGTGGTGATGGTGTGGTGATGGTGTGGTGATGATGTGGTGATGGTGTTGGTGATAGTAATTGTGTGGTTATGATGTGGTGATAGCGATGGTGATGTGATGTTGAAGGTGTGGTGATAGTGTAGTGATGGTGTGGTGATGGTGATGATCATCTTTCTGATTGTTTGGAGGAAATTGCCTCATGGAAATATACCCGCTAGATTGTACTGTATATACAATGAAAGTGTAATACAATACAATAATTTGGAGAGATTAGCTATGACTAGAAATGGAGCAAGATTTTGACAGAATGGAATGATCAGGTGAAGACTGTTATTTCTGCTAGTATCAGAATTATGGAGTCCAGAAACTTGTCGACGATTGTTAGCAGTGACTAAACTAGCAACTATATCATATTAACGGAAAAGGAATATAAAATTTAAACACTTATTTTAAACTTATTTATTCATATGGTACCCCTCAACATATCTGAATTGGCAATGATGACATATTGAAGATTGTGGCTGAGAGACCATAATGTGTTTTAAAAAAAATCTTGAGTATCATCGGAAATTGAATCCAAAAACCCCGGGTGAAAGACAAGTATTGTACCAACTAGCATCATGTCTGTAAACATCAATAGATAATAATTAAAAATAGTTAGCACACTTCAACTTTTTATTTATTTGTTCAGCTAATTGTATGATTTCCCCAGGTTTTGGGCGGCCAAGTGCGACGTGGACGTCTACGCCTGACTTGGGAGGGCTCAACGATGATGCCAGGCCCATCACAATCAGCCTCACCCTTCCAAGGAAGAAGCCCACACCACCAGACACGGGGCAAAAAGAAGGTATTATCATAAATACGTAGTATGGCAGAATACAAAATATAGTTGTTAATCTTTCCCTTCCTGCGCTAAAAAAATCCCCACATTCCGGTGCTGTGTATTTAATACACATGTAAAAATGAGCGATTTAAAATTGGAAAAATAAGAATATTCATAGCCAATCGCTTAAATTAATTAAATTTGAAGTCAAAAGTGATAATAATTAAAATTTAATTGCTGAAAACATCGGCCGACGTTCACAAAACGGGCGAAGCAACCACATCGAACGAAAGCCCGCTAGCTACTAAGCGAGAGAAGCGATCGAACTGAGATTATATTTCTTGCATTTCCATAAACCGAATTAGAGTGAGACTCAGATGTGAATAGCGTCGCTTTCTTATCCATAGCGGTTTTTTAAAATGAATATACCTACGTCACACATTGGCACATGGAAAAATAAAAATATTCATAGCCAATTGCTTAAATTAATTAAATTTGAAGTCAAAAGTGATAATAATTGAAATTTAATTGCTGAAAACATAAAAAAAACATCGGCCGACGTTCACAAAACGGACGAAGAGACCACCTCAAATGGGTGCCCGCGAGCTACTGAAGCGAGCGAATTGAGATTCTATTTCTTGCGTTCCCATATACTGAAGTAGAGTGAGAGTGAGACGTGAATAGCGTCACTTTCTCATCCATAGCAGTTTTTTAGAATGAATATACTTACGTCACACACTGGCACACGTTTGATTGTATTGGTGAATTTATTTCCGATTTTCACAAAATATCTGTGATGTGTATAATTATTACTAATATTGTTTTTTTCAAACATAATGAAACTATATTCTAGTGGGCTATTTGCTCCCCCACCCCCATCCATGCTTGTCTCATGAATAGTTAAAATGTATCTTCATTTTCCAGTTGTTGAGATTTCATGAAACTATGATTCAAACGGGCTATTTGCTTCCCCCGCCCCCACCCTTTGCTTGTCTCATGAATAGTTAAAATGTATCTTCATTTTCCAGTTGTTGAGATTTCATGAAACTATATTCAAGCGGGCTATTTGCCTCCCCCACCCCCATCCGTGCTTGTCTCATGAATAGTTAAAATCAATCTTCATTTTCCAGTTGTTGAGATTTCAAACATAATGAAACTATATTCAAGCGGGCTATTTGCCTCCCCCGTCCCAGTCCGTGCTTGTCTCATGAATAGTCAAAATGTATCTTCATTTTCCAGTTGTTGAGATTTCAAACATAATGAAACTATATTCAAGCGGGCTATTTGCCTCCCCCGTCCCAACCCGTGCTTGTCTCATGAATAGTTAAAATGTATCTTCATTTTCCAGTTGTTGAGATTTCAAACATAATGAAACTATATTCTAGTGGTCTATTTGCTCCTCCACCCCACCCATGCTTGTCTCATGAATAGTTAAAATGTATCTTCATTTTCCAGTTGTTGAGATTTCAAACATAATGAAACTATATTCTAGTGGGCTATTTGCTCCCCCACCCCACCCATGCTTGTCTCATGAATAGTTAAAATGTATCTTCATTTTTCAGTTGTTGAGATTTCAAACATAATGAAACTATATTCTAGTGGGCTATTTTCCTCCCCCGTCCCCACCCGTGCTTGTCTCATGAATAGTTAAAATGTATCTTCATTTTCCAGTTGTTGAGATTTCAAACATAATGAAACTATATTCAAGCGGGCTATTTGCTCCTCCACCCCACCCATGCTTGTCTCATGAATAGTTAAAATGTATCTACATTTTCCAGTTGTTGAGATTTCAAACATAATGAAACTATATTCAAGCGGGCTATTTGCCTCCCCCGTCCCAACCCGTGCTTGTCTCATGAATAGTTAAAATGTATCTACATTTTCCAGTTGTTGAGATTTCAAACATAATGAAACTATATTCAAGCGGGCTATTTGCCTCCCCCGTCCCAACCCGTGCTTGTCTCATGAATAGTTAAAATGTATCTTAATTTTCCAGTTGTTGAGATTTCAAACATAATGAAACTATATTCAAGCGGGCTATTTGCCTCCCCCGTCCCAACCCGTGCTTGTCTCATGAATAGTTAAAATGTATCTTAATTTTCCAGTTGCGGAGACTTCAAATGTAATAACACTGCGGCGGCCAGCGGGCACCCCGCCTCCCACCCCTGCTCACCTCATGATTAGTAAAAATGATTCCTTAGCTGAAAGAGTTCGCAAAGTAAGTTTGTTTATTTATCATTAGTATTGTAAGTACTTTAAATGTTGTTTTCATTGTTCTAATATAAATAAATTAATTATGGAAGTATGTATTTAGTAGATTGTAAAATAATTACATTATAATAAGTATGAATATTTAAATGATAGGTTACTTTAAAAGTATTATTTCTGTTTCATAAGTTGCCATACTGCTTGTTTGGTCAATTTGATATATATACAATATCTTGGTCTGTCTGGAGTGATAAAGTGTGAGGAGTTTGATTTCACGTGATGTGCTCGTACTATATACGAGGCATATCCAGAAAGTGAGTGTACTGAATTTTTGTAGGTTACAATTTTTTTTTTAAACAAAAAAATTACGTGGTTACCGTAGTACATATGCAAGCTATTTTTCGACATAGTCGCCATTCCTCTCAATGCAGGTGGTGAAGCAGGGTATCAACTTTTTGATGCCTTCTTCGAAGTAGTTTCCCGCCAACCCCTCCGTCCACTTCTCCACCTCTTCCTTTACCTCCTCGTCGGTTGAAAACCTTTTTCCACCCATGTGCAGCTTCAGGGAGGTAAAAATATAGTAATCTGAAGGTGCTAGGTCAGGGGAATGCGCGGGATGGTTCAGGACATCCCATTTAAACGAGGCGAGCAGTTCCGTCTGGCATTGTCGTGCAACAGGCAGACTCCCTTTGTCAGCATGCCTCTCCTCTTGTTCTGAATCGCCCTCCGCAATGTTTTTAGGGTCTCAAAGTATCTTGCAGAGTTGATGGTCTCCCCTTGAGGCATATATTCAATTAAAATTATGCCTTGACAGTCCCAAAACACGGATGCCATGATTTTCTTGGCTGAAATTGTGGTTTTGAACTTTTTGGCGGAGGGTGAAGAGGTGTGACGCCACTGTTGAGACTGCCTTTTGGTTTCAGGCGTGTAGTGTGCAACCCAAGTTTCATCTCCAGTAACGATGGAGCGGAGAAATTCATCTCCATGGAGTTTGCAGCGCCTCAAAAACTCTTGCCCGGCCTCCACTCGATTCAACTTGGCGGGAGATGGGGTTGACATTTTTCACGAAACGTGTTGTCGCGTCGACACTTCTCAACGTACTGACCTCGAACCGGTCTCGTTGCGGAGGGGAAGGGTCAGGCTACACGGAAGTGTAGCCAACATGTCGAAAATAAAATCCATCCGGTCGTGAGAGCCTCAGTACACTTACTTTCTGGATACGCCTCGTACATGTGTAATTCAGTGTCACTGTTTGTCAGGTTGATGAGAATCGTGCAACAGGGTTTTATAAATTCAAAAATCAGAAAGAAGTATCGATTTATTTTTTCATGCTATATGTCCTCAGTGAGATACAGACAAAAGCCTAGTTTACTGGGGACACGACAAATGAAAGGCAACAAACCCAGATCTATTAAAATTGTCTCCAAATTAAACTATTTGTTGTTTTTTCACAAATGATGTATATTTCTTGTCATGTGTAAAATAAATAAATAAAATCTGATTCAATAGAACTTCTGCTTTAGAAACAAAGAGTTGTTTTTCTTATAGTATAGAAAAACAATTTTTACGGTATTATGTAAAAAATTGATTTAAAAATCATCACTGAGTTTTATTTATTTTCATAAATACTTAATGCATAATATTATGTGCACTGCGTGGTTTTAGACAGTATTGTTAAATAACAGAATAAAAGTAAAGTTCTACTGTATAATTCACTGCTTGAGAAGCGTGATGCTACAGATCGAATTTTTTTCAAATTAGATTTAGCAGCACTGGATTAAGGTTTGAAGTAAGTGGCAATTTCAGTCCAGTTAATCCAATTGAAATTCTAATAAAGTTCAATTCTGGATTGGCTCGGTAAAAATATTTAAAACAATTTTACTTAATGTCAGATTTAGTAATGTTTGCTTTTGTTTTAAGGTATTGTTCAATATCTGTTAAAATAAAACTCAAATCAGTGTTACCAATGGTAAATATTAAAAATTCCCAATGCAATTAATTCCATATATGATTTATTTGTCATGAAAATATAATTTTTGCAGAAAATGTTAACATTTTTTGTACATTCCTAGTTTTTGATTGATATGATTTATTATTATGTATTTATACATTTTGGGATTGTTGTTAAATAAAAATTCTAAAGAAACATTTTTTCCTCTGAGTAAAAAATCATACTTATTTATATTGCTGTTAGTTCACATTAATTTTGATTTTAATTTAAAAAAAAATAGATAGAGGTTTGTTTTGTTTTTTTACTTATGAAAACACTATTTTAGCTTTTACTCCAATGGACTCAGACTGTAGTCAAATTTAAAAGTGAATTTGTGTAAATATTTAACTGTCATCTTATTATTTTTTCTGCTTTAAATGTTGTCTTAATGTGCATACTATTATATTACAATATTTTTTCATTGACATCTCTCTTACATCACTTGACACTGGCGTATACTCCTTCATATATAGGAGTTCACGGCCATTATTCAAAGAGAGAGATAGTGACGATCATCACTTGACACTGGCGTATACTCCTTCATATATAAGAGTTCACGGCCATTATTCAAAGAGAGAGAGAGAGAGAGAGTGACAATTCTCTATGCTTTTGGTGTTAATCAAAACAGAACATTTTTAAATGATTAACAGCCGTTATGTTTTTTATTGGTATTTAAAAAAAGATTTTGTGTTCATTTGTTTATTTGTATTTTTTAATATCCAGAATTTAAAGAATATAACAAAAAATAAAGTTAAATATACTCGTATCAAGCAAAAATTATGAAATTGTATTTTTTTATTCAGTATTTTAATAGCATTTTTTCTCAATATTCTTTCGACAAAAATAGTTTTAAAATATTATTCTTGGGAAACCTTACCCTTATTGGTAGAATACTTTTGGATTCGATTCCCGATGGAACCCTAACAAAAGGTTCTAAGTGTGGTTTTGTCACAATTCAGGCTTTTAATCATGCCTGTGGCTGGTCCTGGAAAATTATCTTATATAATTATTAATGGGCATCAGGTTGTATTGTATAGTAAAAAAGTGTATGGCAATACAATTAAAGAAAAATCTTGAAACTATTTTCTTCCAGCTCAACAATCTTTCAAGTATATTCACATAAATTTTTCAATTTGTTTTTTATTGTGATTTATCCAACATCTTGTTCAATTTAAATAATAACTACAATAGAGGGATGAAAGTTAATATTTCATGTTGCATCAAATGAATCAAGTATTATAGCAAATGTTCGAAAACACTTTTAAGTCTGTTGACAGATTCAATTATATATCTTTGAATATTATACATTAAATTTGATCATAGACTTGTCTTTGATCAAATTGAATATATAATATGATGAAAATTTGATCATAGATTTGTCTTTGATCAAATTGAATATATAATATGATGAAAATTTGATCATAAACTTGTCTTTGATCAAATTGAATATATAATATGATGAAAATTTGATCATAGACTTGCCTTTGATCAAATTGAATATATAATATGATGAAAATTTGATCATAGACTTGTCTTTGATCAAATTGAATATATAATATGATGAAAATTTGATCATAGACTTGTCTTTGATCAAATTGAATATATAACATGATGAAAATTTGATCATAGACTTGTCTTTGATCAAATTGAATATATAATATGATGAAAATTTGATCATAGACTTGTATTTGATCAAATTGAATATATAACATGATGAAAATTTTGTATTACTAAAATACGAATTTGTAAATGTTGGTTCTAATTAATGGACATCTAGAATTGTTTAATTATTTTGATATATGTAGATTTAAATATGTGTTAAAGGCTTCTGTTAGCAGACTTAACAATATTAATCATTGTCATCATGTATCAACACATTTAACTTTTTAAGATCTGAATCTGGGTCATATTTTGAAACTATCATAAACTATTCATAAAGTTTATGCTGTTTGAAATTTGATTGTAAAAATATCTAATATAATTGTGTTAATATATTTCATGTTCATATTCTCATTTTCATGTTTATAGATGCAAGCTCTGAAAGCTCGTAGTAATAGTTTTGACAAAGAATCAAGTTCAGAAAGAGACAGAGATACTAACAAAAAAGATAAACCTAGAGATTTAAGTAGTGATCGTGATAAGTCAACGAAAGTTAGTGAGGTTAGCAAGCCGACAAAAGTTAGTGAAACTAACAAATCGACACGAGTTAGTGAAACTAACAAATTGACAAGAGTTAGTGAACCACATACCGCAACAAAAAGCATCGCAGTTGACAGGTCACCAAAAATGATGAAACCTTCTGATAATTCCAAAGAAAACGATGTCAACTTCCTTATTAAGGTTTGTATTACTGATAATATTTTAACTTATTTCTCACAAAAATATTTCTATGATGAATTTATATGAATAATAAAAGTTTTTTCGAATTTCTTAATGTTTCAATAATATGGCTATTTATAATGGATTGGAGATGAATGTAAACTTAATGTTTCAATAATATGGATATTTGTAATGGATAAGAGATGAATGTAAACTTAATGTTTCAATAATATGGCTATTTATAATGGATTAGAGATGAATGTAAACTTAATGTTTCAATAATATGGCTATTTATAATGGATTGGAGATGAATGTAAACTTAATGTTTCAATAATATGGCTATTTATAATGGATTAGAGATGAATGTAAACTTAATGTTTCAGTAATATGGATATTTATAATGGATTAGAGATAAATGTAAACTTAATGTTTCAATAATATGGCTATTTGTAATGGATTAGAGAGGAATGTAAACTTAATGTTTCAATAATATGGCTATTTATAATGGATTAGAGATGAATGTAAACTTAATGTTTCAATAATATGGCTATTTATAATGGATTGGAGATGAATGTAAACTTAATGTTTCAATAATATGGATATTTATAATGGATTAGAGATAAATGTAAACTTAATGTTTCAATAATATGGCTATTTGTAATGGATTAGAGATGAATGTAAACTTAATGTTTCAATAATATGGCTATTTATAATGGATTAGAGATGAATGTAAACTTAATGTTTCAATAATATGGCTATTTATAATGGATTAGAGATGAATGTAAACTTAATGTTTCAATAATATGGCTATTTATAATGGATTAGAGATGAATGTAAACTTAATGTTTCAATAATATGGCTATTTATAATGGATTAGAGATGAATGTAAACTTAAGACTGATCTATTACGAAATGCATTCTGAGATAGTTTAGGCATGTTGAACAAAATGAATTAAGGAAGACTAACAAAACATAATATATCATATATACAGTGCAAATATGAGTGGAAGGCATGGTAGAGGAAGAACCAAGGAAACTATTGTTGGATCAAGTTAATGTCGAAAGAATGAAAGTAGAAGTTTAATGACAACGATGTGCAGAAGCAGAATATGTGTGTTCTGATAGAAAAGTCTAGCGTTCTATCTACCGCAACAGAGAATTGGAATGATGGCATGTTTATATCTTCTTCCCAGTGTCATGTCAGGTCCCCCCAACGTTGAATATCACTTGAGAGTAGGCATCTTTGTCCCCGGCAGCCCGAAAAAGATCCACAATGCTCCTTATACCAGTCCAATCACATATATTGCGGAGCCAGGAGATTTGCCTCTAGCCAAGACCTCTTCGACCCTCTATTTCACCTAGGATGATCAGGTGCAGCAATTTGTATTTTGCTCCTCAAAGTACATGACCCAAGTAGGACACCTTTCGGATTTTAATATTAGTCAGCAACTCTCTATCAACTTTTACTCTTTAAAGAACCCTTGTGTTGCTGACCATATCCGTCCAGGGTATCTGTAGTATTCTCCGGTGTATCCACATTTTGAATGCTTCCAGTCGGTTCATACTACCAACATTGAGGGTCCACGATTCCACTCCATGCAATAACACTGACCAAACGTAGCATTTGACTAACCTTTGTCAAAGTTTCAAGTTTAGATTATCATCGCAGAATACGCTTCTCATTTTATTAAAAACCGTATGAGATGATTCAATTCTGCACTTGACTTGTTTCTGGGTCGAGGTCTTCCACTAAGATATTTCCGAGTTATTTAATTTTTTTCACTCTCTCTATATCAGCATCGTTCAATGTAAGACATGCTCTTGCGCGATCCTGCTGGCCAAACATGTTTTTATATTGGAAATTAATTAAACCTTGTAGATTTTACATATATAAGAAAGGTTTAAATAATATTTTTACAATAGTTTTAAAGAAGTTTCATCTCCCATAATCAATTTTAAGGAATAATATTTTTTCAGCCATAACCACATTTTCTATGTTTGTTTTTAGAATAAATTCACAAAATCATTATATTGTATAATACTATTTTGGTATATATTAAGTGTTAACATAAGTTGTGCCCATTTTTTTCCAATTTAAAAATGAGCACCAAAAGTAAAACAAAATGGTAAAGGTTATACGTCATTCGAAAGAAAATTTTCTGCTCTACAAGATATTGTGTTTGCTTTTACGTTACATATATTATTTGATTTGATTACAACCCTTCAAAATGGAATGTCAAGTAGACGAAAGTGAGCATTTTCGACACCTCCTTCTGTTCGCGTTCAATCGAGGGAATAAAGCTGCCAAAGTTGCTCCCGATATTTACGAAGTGTACGGTGGAGATGCTATGAATGAAAGGACAGCTCGTCAATGGTTTTTGCGTTTCATATACGATAATTTCGACCTGAAAGACATGGAACGTTCCGGACGACCAGTGGACTTCGATGAGGACCGCATAAACCATATTATTCATGAAGATCCACCTCAAACCACTGTAGAATTGGCTGAGCAGATGAATTATAGTCACATGACTATATACTACTATCTTAAATCAATGGGAAAAGTCCAGAAATTTGGCGCTTGGGTTCCACATGTTTTGAGTGAAAAAAACAAAAATCAATTGTCAAACGTTGATTTTTGTTGTTTTCACTCAAAACATCATAGTGAAAACCACAAAATATCATATTCATAGCATCTACACCGTACACTTCGCAAATATCGCGAGCAGCTTTGGCAGCTTTATTCCCTCGATTGAACACGAACAGAAGGAGGTGTCGAAAATGTTCACTTTCGTCTACTTGACATTCCATTTCAAGGCTTGTAATCAAATAAAATAATATATGTAACGTAAAAGCAAACACAATACCTTGTAGAGTAGAAAATTTTCTTTCGAATGGCGTATAACCTTTACCATTTTGTATTTCTTTTGGTACTCATTTTTAAATTGGAAAAAAGCTAACACAACTTATGTTAAAACCCAATATTAGATTAAGCTTTTGATGTACTCACAGTATGTGTTTTATTTTGATGTGCATGTGTAATTCATAATTCTAATAATCCATAAACTTAAATTTTGAATAGATGTTCAACACTCCAATTCTACTATACTTAAAACAAATTTTGATATTCTTAAATTATCATGAGTTTAAATTTACATATTCTCTTTTGTCTTATAGTACTAGAAAATGCTTTTTTACCCATTAGAGCATGGGTTGGCAAACAACGGGCCGCGGGCAAATCCGGTCCAATGCCTTTTTTAATCCGCCACTTTTCTTCTCCCTGGCTCCATCCCAACTCATTGTCTGCGAAGACTGTTGGGGTCAGCTCTCCTCGTCCTCAGGTTGTATGCTCTTCTGTCCCGGACTACGTCCCCCAGGCCTTGCCTCTGCATCAGGTTATCTTTTTGCACCACCCATGAATTCTTTGGTCTTCCTCTGGTTGTTATTCGAGGAAGATCCATGGAGATTACCTGGTTCACAATGTGATCGGGTGCTCTGCATCCAACGTGACCATACCATCTCAATCGCCCCTCCTCCATCTTACTGTTGATGTCTGTAACACCTAGACTTCCACGAATGCGCGAGCTTTTTATTTTGTCTCTTAGGGACACACCTGCTGACCATCTTAGCATGCGCATTTCAGCAGTTTCTAGTTGCCTAGAGTTAAAGTTATACATCATCCAGCATTCGGAGCCATAGAGGAGTGCGGGTCTGACAATCAATCATTTTAATCCGGCCCGCGAGCTAATAACTACCAATCTCATTTTTAATATTTTTTATGTGATTGTTTTGTTAAATTGTTAAGTTTTATCTAGTACATATGTAGTTAGTTTAAGTTTATCGTAATACTTTAATTAAATAAAATTATTTTGTCATGAACAAAATTTTTATTTCAAGAAAATATTAGTTATCACAAAAAATATTTAAATGTTCAAAAATGAAGTACGTAAAATCGCAATATAGGTCAGCATTAACCGATGACCAATTGCAATAAATTTTGATGGTCAGCGTAGTGACTTTTGACAAACGTCACCAAATATTATTTGATTTTAACAAACTGCCACATCTTTGCTAATTTGTAACAAGATGTATTAATTTGTCATTATTGTTAGTTTTATGTAATGTATTTACCAAAATAACTTGCTATTTATTAGAATTGAGGCTTATATTAAAGTTGATAAAATAATTAAAATTACTGAACGTCGTTACAAGGTTGTATTGGAGCAAATTTTTAACTGTCAGAGGATCCATTCTAGATTTTCTGAAGTAAAATAATAAATTGCCTTATGGCATTAAGCAATGGCACTAAAATATATTTATGTTACTATAATTGTCAAATAATATTTTAAAAGGATAAAATTATTAAGATGATAATTTGTGTAGGTAAAAAGTGTGAGAAACAATACATCCCGTCCCCCATTGCGAGGGGGACCAAAACAGGACTTGGTGAACGGAGGCTTCTCCAAGGACAGTGACCGGGATGACTCCGATTCTAACCTAGATGATGACAGTGTCAGTACATCAGGAACTTCAACCACAGACACTACCTTGATTGATCACAACCATTTAGATTACCAGGTATATTTAAGCATATTTCTAATACATAATATGTCCATTAAATGGATATTGAAACCATGTAAAAATATGTTTAAAAAAGACAAGAAATTTTGCAAAAAATACAAATGCCCAATGTTGTATTTAGAGCTTTTTTTATTTTGTTTAACTTCTTTAACCCTTCCCTTACGGTGATAAAAATAATATGCGTGCTCCGGTGTTGGGTAGTGAGTACGCAATAAAAAATTAGCGATTTTAAATCGAAAAAATAAGAACATTCATAGATAATCCCCTTAATTAATTATAATTGAAGTTAAAAATTATAATAATTGAGATTTATTTGCTGAAAACATTAAAAAACCATCTGAAAACATTAAAAAACGCTCACGGAACGGGCGTACGTCTAACCTATTTGCAAGCCTAGAGGCTACTAGTGGCGCGGAACGTCAGTCGCATACGCCTTTGCTTGCGACGTTGAGACAATTCAACTCCTCGCAATTCAGTCTAGTATGCAAGAGTGAGATGCGAATATAGTGTCGCGCTTCCCGCATACTATTCACCTATCGTCAAGACGAGGCACTCGCAGCGTTTAAATGCGAATTTGTTTTCGATCTTTACAAAACACCTCGATGTAGTCGATAAATTCTGATTATTATAAATATTATTTTTTAGATCAATGCGTAAATATATTATGGAGGAATACCTAAAATCTTAACCTTGTATTTATTATATTTATAGAGATATTGATGGTTATTAGAAGCAACGTGTAGTAGATACCCAACACAGGGAAGGAAAGGTTAATAACAATTTAAAACATGAAAACAAAGTCCTTCTATCAGGATTGTATTTTTCACCCATTGTAAGGAGAGTTTACTTCTTTCTGTGGAATAGCAATATAAGCTATAATTTTTCCACGAAAAATTCAAAAATCACCCTCCTCGTGAGAACTTAAAAAATCCTTGCCCATCGCAACAAGATAACTTCATCTAGAGGAGACACAGACGGTGTCTCTACAAAAACAAAAATCAACCCAACCTAAAAAAGAGGATTTTCAAAGTTCCAATAAAAATGTCAACCCGTCTTATTGATGACAGTAGTGTCGCATGTATGCATAAATCTTATTGATGACAGTAGTGTCGCATGTATGCATAAATTTAAAGTAAAATCACGTTAATTATTGGAACTGAAATCTTCTTTTTCAGTTGAGAAACCAAACATTATGGATTCTATTACCAATTAATTTGATATTTTTTCCTTTTGAAAATATTTTCATGAAATGAAAACAGGCCAGTTATTTGCTTTAAGTTTATCATTGGGATTTTTTTCACACTTCGAGTTATAATCAATCATTTAGAAGTTCATTTAGAAGCCCATTTAGAAGTTCTACCTATAATTATTATATTTATTTTATTACCATAAAAAAACAAAATTTAACCCTTTAACCCACCCTTACAGGCTTAAACTTAACTTATTTTTACTCGGGCTGCAAAAAATTTAAAAAGTCAAGTTTCTCATTATTTTTTTTAATGTGTTTGAAAAATGATACATACAAATGCTAAATTAACATAATTCCACTTCCTCGGTAGGTCAAGGAACTCCTGGTGAGGTGGTACAACTTATGTACCACTAGTCCATATTTCCACTGGTACTTCTAATGTACCACCAAATAATGCCGAAATACATCAAAGTAAAATTAATTTTTAACCTAAATATAAATTTACCACAATTACTGAAGTCAATTTTATCACAACACAACTAGTTTTTATTAAAATTTAATACAAATATATAACGTTTTCTTTTATACGCACAAGTCGGCACACCAAGAACAACTAACTGTCAATAATATTAGAAGCTAAATGAATTTGAACAGGACCAGATCTGTAGCTATGCGGACATGAGTCATAAGTATTATATTATACAAAGTGGCACATAATCTGAGCGTTCGTGCAGCAATAAAGAGAGGTTTAATAAGTGGTACATTGCGTATACCACTGCAGTACAGCGTCAAAAAAAGGTGAAGGTACATAACGTGTACCACTAAGCCTGTAAGGGTTAACGGGCATAAGCAGAAATGGTTCGCATATGCGACCACCCTTATGGTTATACTTATAAGGATTCATTTTCTTAATGAAATATTTTTAAGGAACACAAACGTCAAATTTGCAAATGTAGTGGACGGGCAGAGGTCTTATTTAAGACGGGTCGTGGTGAAGTTAGCTGCATGTTCAGTAGCAACGATCTAAACATCCGGTCAATTAATTGTCAAAAATGTAAATATGTATTATAAGTAAATCCCCATTCATTATATCTCATATAAGAATTGTATTTCCTAATACAACCTAAACTTAGATATTATTACCTAAATATTCATTGGTCACTTTTGCGGCCATTGACATGACCCCTTGAAATGAGCACAGGTCTCATATGCGACCGCCTTATTTAAAAAAAAATATTTTTATAACACATTTTCGAAAAAATAAAGTTAATTTGATACACATAATAAAGTAAGCTTAGATGGAAAAAATAATTTAGCAGCCTCAACGTATGGTAACTCAGCACAGTAATGTCAGAAGATACTAAAATGGAGAAGATTTAGATGTGTATTTTCAAAATTGTATAAAAATTAAATTAGTTTTATCAGTTTTGTAGATAAATGAAATAAATATAAAAAATACAACATAAAATAATAAATACTTATTTTATATTTTGATTATAGCAAATGGAATCACTCAGAGATGAGGTTGAAACTTTAAGGAAAAGATGTGAAAAAGTTGAAAAAGAAAAGAGTGAAATTCTCCTCAGAAGACTTGCAGCATTAGACACATCGACTGCCAAATCTTCAGGAAGACCTTCTGAAATGTTGAAGCTGCAACAGAAAATCAATGAACTAACTATCCAGAATGAAGATCTTCGAGATGAAAAGAAGTCATTGCAACTTCGAGTGAGAGAAGTCGAAGCGGATATAGAGGTAAATACATTATTCTATCTTAATTTTCAGAGTAGAATGATTTTTTTAAAATTATAATGAACAGAATTGAGGAGGTAATATTAAAAAAATAACATGTCCACCAAATCAGAATGTTGACAAGTTGCAAAAAAACTGTTTGCATTAAAAAATATATGACATAATAATTACATAATAATTGACACATAATAAAATCGCTTAAGCCTTGGCCACACAGGAAGGAGCCTCGCTTGATGCTTAGAGCTATGTTGCGAGTTAGGCGACATATCCTAGCGAACCAATGCACCACATACTATCGCAGTGGCCACACTGCACACTTCGCGCAACGTTGCATGACGATTAGTCATCGAGTGAATCTCCTAGCGAACAGACGTATTGGTTAATTTACAAGATGGCAGAAGTTTTAATGACAGCTGTCTATAAAAGAGAGCCTTTGTGGAACCCATCGAGCAAATTATAGAAAAATATACCTGTAATAAAATCACTTTGGAATGAAGTCGCACAGAAAGTAAATAAAGTATGTTATAATGAAATTGGTTAGTTTTGAGACTGACATTGTGTGTTGACTCAACCGCTCCCAACTGTCAAATGAATTTGTGCGTAGCACTTTGGTGTGGCCAGGCATGAAGTCACCTAGTATATGAGTCACGTAAAATCTAGCTTAGCATCTAACGAAGCATTTTGGTGTGGCCTCGGCCTTAAGGTGACTTGATTTGTTGTTTAAAATCGAATCATAATAATTAAAATAGTTATTCTAGTTTAAAATATGTACATGATCCTTTTTGAGTGAACAATTCTACTTAAATCTTTTTGATTGAACAGGTCTGGGACATGATGTTTTTTGTTCGATTTCAAAAATATTTTACAAAAAATGGTCAAAAATAATTGGGTCGAGTAATTTACAGTCAAACCTCGGGTCACGAACGCCTCTAGTCACGAACAAATCGGCTTATGAACAAATTTTGACTCATGAATTAATTGTAACGGTGCATTACGCAATTACGCATTCGTTGTTCTCAGGTGCGTGCGTTGTGAACATTGTCGTTGCGTTCGTTGTTCTTGATACATTTTTTTTGCTTCTATATATAATATACAGTATATATAAAATATATTTTGCATTAAGTTAACCCTCATTATGGCTCCCAAGAAAATGAATTTCGGTTTGCGAACATTTCGGCTCGCGAACGGAATCAAAGAACGAATTAAGTTCGTAACCCGAGGTACCACTGTATTTTAATTTTAATCAAATAAAATAAGTAAAGTGTTACAAAATAAGTAGAAATATTACTATAAAACTATAAATATATGTAGGTAGATAAAGCTGTATAATATTACACTGCACGTACGATTTAAAACTGACAGTTGCTGGTGAACTGGTATGAAGTTAGACACAATCGGAAAGCTATAATTGGTCAATTCGGACTTGATCTTTTTTGATTGGTTTAAAGCCTGGACAAGATTCTTTTTGAAAAAAATACTGTTTTTTTACTACGATTTTAAAATTAAAGTGCTTTTTTTATTGAAATTAAAATGTTAAGCAGCTCCGTATCATCGTTAAGAAAAAATCTGCTTTATCAACAAATTTTTTGTATCTCATGGACATGATCTTTTTTGAATGTTATCTTCTCAATTGTGGATTCATAGAATATTTTACCCAAACATAAAGATGAATCAGAATAATGTATTCATAGAATATTTTGCTGCAATAGAATAATGGATTCATAGAATATTTTGCCTAAACATTAAAATGGATCAGAATAATGTATTCATAGAATATTTTGCTGCAATAGAATAATGGATTCATAGAATATTTTGCCTAAACATTAAAATGGATCAGAATAATGTATTCATAGACTATTTTGCTGTAACAGAATAATGGATTCATAGAATATTTTGCTGTAACAGAATAATGGATTCATAGAATATTTTGCCTAAACATTAAAATGGATCAGAATAATGTATTCATTGAATATTTTGCTGCAACAGAATAATGGATTCATAGAATATTTTGCTGCAACAGAATAATGGATTCATAGAATATTTTGCCTAAACATTAAAATGGATCAGAATAATGTATTCATAGACTATTTTGCTGCAATAGAATAATGGATTCATAGAATATTTTGCTGTAACAGAATAATGGATTCATAGAATATTTTGCTGCAATAGAATAATGGATTCATAGAATATTTTGCTGCAATAGAATAATGGATTCATAGAATATTTTGCTGCAATAGAATAATGGATTCATAGAATATTTTGCTGCAATAGAATAATGGATTCATAGAATATTTTGCCTAAACATTAAAATGGATCAGAATAATGTATTCATAGACTATTTTGCTGCAATAGAATAATGGATTCATAGAATATTTTGCTGCAATAATGGATTCATAGAATATTTTGCCTAAACATTAAAATGGATCAGAATAATGTATTCATAGACTATTTTGCTGTAACAGAATAATGGATTCATAGAATATTTTGCTGTAACAGAATAATGGATTCATAGAATATTTTGCCTAAACATTAAAATGGATCAGAATAATGTATTCATAGAATATTTTGCTGTAACAGAATAATGTATTCATAGAATATTTTGCTGTAACAGAATAATGTATTCATAGAATATTTTGCTGTAACAGAATAATGTATTCATAGAATATTTTGCTGTAACAGAATAATGGATTCATAGAATATTTTGCCTAAACATTAAAATTGATCAGAATAATGTATTCATAGAATATTTTGCTGCAACAGAATAATGTATTCATAGAATATTTTGCTGTAACAGAATAATGTATTCATAGAATATTTTGCTGTAACAGAATAATGTATTCATAGAATATTTTGCTGTAACAGAATAATGTATTCATAGAATATTTTGCTGCAACATAATAATGTATTCATAGAATATTTTGCTGTAACAGAATAATGGATTCATAGAATATTTTGCCTAAACATTAAAATGGATCAGAATAATGTATTCATAGAATATTTTGCTGCAACAGAATAATGGATTCATAGAATATTTTGCCCGAACATGAAAATGATTATTTTTCCTCAGAGTCGACCATCACAAGATTCCGCAGTCCGCACAGTAGAACAGTTGCGTTCCAAGCTCCTGGCAGCAGAGACTCTTTGTGAGGAGCTCATGGATGAAAATGAGGACATGAAGAGGGAGCTTAGGTCGATGGAGGAAGAAATTGAAGAAATGCAAGATAATTTCAGGTAATATATAATATTGTAATATGTTTTATCAAACACTGTTTATTCCACTTTTTCTAACAGTATAACCCTACCGGTTTCAAGGTTTTCACCTCAACATCAGGGAGCACAAACAAGACCTTCTTGAACTTCTTGGACAAGACAGTTTAAGGTGAGTGGGGAGCACAAACAAGACAGTTTAAGGTTGTCTCCTCCCTCCTTCTGCCCACAGTCCCCAACCCGAATACTTACTGTTAGAAGTGTGTATGTCGGTACCAGTTTGAATAGAATTCAGTCTTGTTTGTGCTCCCTGATGATGTGGTGAAAGCTTTGAAACCGGTAGGGTTATACCGTTACACAAAAAGTGGAATAAACAATATTTGATAAAATAAATTACAATTAAGAACACGGTTTTTTTAATATCGCAAGTAATTGATATCCATTATGATCCATACACTGCTGATAACGTGGAATTACTAATTTATTTTGGTATTTGGGCGCATTCTCTTTCAATGGGTGCTCTCAATTTATTGACTTTTGCCGGTTTTGTGCCAGAAATTTAATCTTTGAATAGTCACTATAATAAAAGTTCATTAGCTTGAGGTCTGGGGAGCGCGGGGAGTATTCGTCGCAATATAATCAATTTTTTCAGCAAATTTCTATCAAGATAGGCCCTCACATCACATCACGATGGTAGTGGGGAGGTTGATAAAACAAATTACAATGTCGAGTGCAGAATTTCAGTACGTGACGAGCCAATTGAACAAGTAACCCAGTTCAGATATCTTGGCAGTGAACTGATCAGTTCTCATGACCTCCCCAGAGAAGTAAGGCCTCAGGTAGATAAAGCTGCAGTTGTGTCGGGCTGCCTGAGAGATGTCATATGGAGGAATAAAGATATGAGAACGGATAGCAAGGTACACATTTATAAGACCTGTGTGCGACCTATCCTCACATATGGCATCGAAGCGAGGGCAGACACTGTCAGGACAAAAAGTATGCTAAGGACAACGGAAATGAGAACTCTGCGCGTTATTGCTGGGAAGACTTTGCGTGATCATGTAAAGAACACCACAATGCGAGATGTCTGTGAGGTCCAAGATGTGGTCAGATGGGAACAACAGCATCGACGATACTGGTACCAACATGTACAGAGAATGAATTCCACAAGAATTCCATACATAGCTCTGCATGGGGTGCCGGATGGACGGCGTCCACCAGAGAGACCCCCGAAACGATGGAGAGATAGCTGGAGCTCAGCATCACAGAAGGACAATCCTGCAGTAACAGACCCTTGAGTCTATAGAAAGTCTAAGAAGAAGAAGAGAACTATAAATAAAAATTAGCATTAAATTATTTAACGTAATGGCATATTTTTCTCATACATATAAGTCTTGAATAATTGCAAATTAACATCTCTTATACAGAAAACTTTTTTAGAAATTTTTGAAGATCCTTCTTTAAAATGATTATTTTATAAATTGATTATTACTTTTCAGGGAAGACCAAGCTGATGAATACAGTTCTCTTAGAAAAGAATTAGAACAAACAACGAAGAATTGCAGAGTCCTCTCTTTTAAATTGAAGAAAACTGAAAGAAAAGCAGAACAGTTGGAACAAGACAAGAAAGATCATGAAAAAAAACTTTTGGAGGTAAGGTTTCATTATTGTTTTATCCATTCCGTCTCAAAGTGTCAAAGCATCAAGATTTAGAACAAATTTAGTTTGGAACTACGAGGGTCGTCCAGAAAGTAAAAAGAACGATTGCGTACCACGCCTTGCGACGATCCCCCACCACCGCGATCGTATAAGCACCAGTTAGCTCCTTTCCCCGCTTCAGTGCGAGCTGAGTTTTGTTGCTGAATGGTCGTGCGTCTTTGTTTTGTAACCTTTCAAAATTTCTGCGCCCATCGAAAATTCCACCAAATGTAAAGTGCGTAGTGCCATTCGTTTTCTGAATACAAGAAGACGCACAATAAACTCAGAGGCCTATTGTGAAACTCTTCAACGACTTAGACGTGCCATCCAAAACAAGAGACGTGGAATATTGTCGGAAAAGGTGGTTTTGATTCATGACAATGCGCGGCCTCATGTGTCAGCATGAACACAGCGAGAACTTCAACATCTTAAGTGGCAAATTTTTGGACATCCTCCTTACAGCGCTGACTTGGCGCCAAGTGATTTTTACTTATTCCCGAAACTAAAGGAATTTTTGAGTGGAAAACAGTTGGCAAACGATGAAGACCTCAAACAAGAAGTGACGTCCTGGCTCAAATCTTTGGCGGTAGAAAAGTATAACATCGGAATTGAAAAATTGGTTCCACGTTACAATAAGTGCCTTGACAGCTATGGTGACTACATTGAAAAATAGAGTGAGGTACTGTGACTTTGTAAATAAAGTTTTGTGTTGATATCTTTAGTTTTTATTTAGTTATGCCAAAATGTTGTTTACTTTCTGGACAACCCTCATATATTATTCATTTTACATCATGTTAATAGAGACGAGACATCTTGCAATTTATATTTTAATACAATATATGATGATGGAGGCCAAGTTATTTCTGTATTGCTTGCAAGACCCTCTCTATTGCTAAAAGTCAGTGCTTTAAGATTCTTCTCTAAAGTTTGTATGCACATTATCTTCAACCATTCTTTTAGGTTAACTGTTGTGTTATACTAAAGAAAATATAGTATGGCCCCTGTGACGTTTCACAAATTTGCCCCAATATAACCGTGTAACGACGTTCAGTAATTTTAATTATTTTATCAACTTTAATATAAGCCTCGATTCTAATAAATAGCAAGTTATTTAGGTAAATACGAGGGTCATCCAGAAACTAAGGTTACAAAGGCTCTTGAGGCCGGGGGAAATTTTTTGTTTCAAAGTTGGTGCACCCGCAGTCATCAGTTTTTTGACTTTGCAGAACAATACCGCTACGAATATCAAATCGGAAGCTCGTGGAAGTTTATAGTAGTGATGTAATGAGTCGACAACATGTCACGAAGTGGGTTAGGTTGTTCAGAGAAGGCTCGTACATTACATAAAACTAACAATATTGACAAATTAATACATCTTGTTACAAATTAGCAAAAATATGTCTTGAGTTTGTTGAAATCAAATAATGTTTGGCGACGTTCATCAAAAGTCACTACATTAGTCTGCATTGGCTAGGGATGGGGTATACGATAATTGCACTTTCTTATTTTTTATACATAAAATTAAATGTTCGTAATTAGTATTAATTCATAGTGGATCTTGGCCTATTTAAAGATAGATGCAAATCATACAATACATTAGAAAGTCAGTATAATGAAAATGAAATAAAATGTCAGTTTAGAGAAAAACAATTTTTCGATTTATGAAAAAACGATTCCATTTATAAAAAAAAAACGATTTTACCTCATCACTTTGAGACGTGACATTTCAAACGTCACAGGGACCATGCTACATTTTCTTGAGTATAGTATAAAAAGAATGAATAAAAGTCAAGAAGTCATCACAGCAAAGAAAACATTTTCAGAAATCTGATTTCTTTGTAATATTAGGTCCTTACATATGAAATTGGCGTTTTGTTTGGGAGGAACATAAAGTTGATTTTTTTTTAATATAATATATTTATTTAATCAAAGTATGTACCATTGCTATCTATGCACTTTTGCCATCTCATAGGTAGTTCATCGATCCCTTTACTAAAAAAACCATTCGGACGGGAATCAATAAAATCTTTGAAGTCGGTTTGGACTGCCCCATCGGAGTTGAATTTTTTCCCTTGCAAGAAGTTATCCAAATTTCGAAAAAAATAGTAATCTGTTGGGGCAAGGTCCGGAGAGTACGGTGGATGTCTTAGACATTCCAATTGAAGCTCTTCTAATTTGGTAGCCGTCTGTTGTGCAGTGTGTGGTCTAGCGTTATCATGAAGCAGCAGTGGCCTAGAGCGATTAACCAGCCTCGGTTGTTTAGCAGCTAGCTTTTCCATCATGGTTTGCAGTTGCTGACAATAGACATTTGCCGTAATCGTCTGGCCAGATTTAAGAAAGCTGTAGTGAACGACACCAGCACTAGTCCACCAAACGCTCACAAGTAACTTTTTTGGAGTCAATTTTCGCTTGGGGCATGGTTTGGCTGGTTCGGCAGGGTTCAGCCATTGCGATGAGCGCTTCCGATTATCATACAGGATCCACTTTTCATCACAGGTAATGATTCGATTCAAAATCCCTTCATTATTGTGCCGGTTGAGTAATGCAACGCAGCAGTCAACGCGCGTTTGTTGATTTGCTTCACTCAATTCGTGAGGTACCCACCTTTCAAGCTTTTTCACCTTCCCAATTTGCTTCAAGTGGATTAAAACAGTTTTATCACTAACACCGCAGCCTGCAGCTAACTCGGACGTGGTTTGCGATGGATCCGCTTCCACAATAGCCTTCAATTCTTCATTATCAACTTTGGTCTCCGGCCGTCCACGGGGCTTTTTCTGCAGGTCGAAATTTCCAGAACGAAAACGTTGGAACCAAAAACGCACTGTGTTTTCTTTTGCGGCACCGTCGCCATACACATCATTAATCCTTCGAGCCGTTTCTGCAGCACTGGTGCCACGGTGGAACTCGTACTCGTAAATAACGCGATATTTCAAGTTTTCCATTTTGTAAACTGAGTGACGCAAAGAAAAAAAACAATTGAGGAAAAAACAAATGAATTATAATTTTCGAAACACAAATACTTGAGTAAATAGCTGTATAAATTTGAATTTGGAATTCCTAACCAAAGAGAAGATATTTGAGATCAAAGTTGCCAGTACGGCAAAACGCCAATTTCATATGTAAGGACCTAATATTTGTCTCAACAGTTAGCAGGTGGTGCTTCCGGGCTGGACAGAGTGGCAAAGATCAAGCAGTTGGAGCAGGACTTGGCTCTGGCCAATGAGGTGGCGCTGCGACTGCAGAAGGAGCTGCAAGAAGCCAACTCCAGGCTGTCACAGACACCACCCGCCAACCAGAAGAGAGCGCCTGCTTTGGCCAACATTGGGAAGTCACATAGTACAGATGCTGTGAGTTATCTTCGATTTGTGCTTATTTTTATACATATCATCACCCTGTCCGTATAGGCAGAGAGGAGAGAGTGCTATAATTTTTTATCGGGACACACATCTTTTGACTCTTTCACATTTATACACCTTTTCTATTTTTAAGCCTTTTTATATTTACTTCTTTAAACATATTGTATACTTGATCCAACTATACTTGAATATTTGTTTAGTTAGTCTTTCTTCATTCATTCATTCATTCCACATGTTCATACTATCTCACAGTCACTCTTCTTCATCTTACTTAATGCATTTCTATAGTATATATTCGGCTCTTTTCAGTCTTGCTCCACGCCCATGTTTTTCTTCCATACACCAAAGTTCCCTGTCCACAACAGTATTTCAGTACTAACTTTGGTGGTTTTTATCAAATCTTGGCAGATTTTGATATTGTCTGGTTCGAGTATAAATATTTTAGTTCCCTTTGACTTTGTTCTTTATCGCTACACGTGTTTATTTTTTATATTTATTTTTTCATATTTAACAAGTTGAAGTTTTATCTTTTGTTACTTCGGTAGCAAAACAAGTTTCATAACTTTCAGATCATATTTTTACTAGTGACAAGCATGTTACATTCATTTCTCAGAAGCTTGTATTACAGGCAGTTAACAGCAAGAAATTTCATTGATTGTGTATGATACGTAATGATAACAATTCGATCGGTTATGTGATATAACAATTCAATCGGTTATGTGATATAACAATTCAATTGGTTATGTGATATGACAATTCGATCGGTTATGTGATACCTTTACACATTACAACAGGACTACCCTTAACACTGCTCTTTGAACTATGAAGTGCTGGAATGGATGGAGAAGAGTCATCAAGGACTGTCACGACGGGAGTCATGATACTCAGTTATCAACACCACGACAAGATGGATGGTGTAATGGCAGTCACAATGATGAATTTTTAAACTCAATAAAAAATTAAATTTATTATTTCAATTTGTTCATGAAATGTTGCAAAGATGTCCTTATTTGTAGTTAAAATAATAGTTCTGTTTTTTTAATTAGTATTTGTGCTTTTAGAAGCCCAGCAGAGCCTCTCTGACTCGAGGGGGATCCCAAGAGGATCCTCAGCAATTGCTGAGAGACCTACAAGACTCCCTGGAGAGAGAAGCTGACCTTAGGGAACAGCTTAAGAATGCTGAAGAAGAGGTAATCAATTCATTTGAATCAAATAAACTCTGTTCATATAATTTATTACATATTTCGGTTTTAACCTTATCAAACATCATATTAAAATATGTTATTTCAAAATAAATTACTTTGTTATTTTACTAATTACATTAATTACCACTACAACTGTTTATACTCGTACATCATGTAGAAACAGTTGTAGCGGGGTTTAATGTAATAATATAGTAATTTATTGTTAAACATTATGTTCACATAATTAAGTTTATTCTTAATAATTCTTCATTACATACATGATGACCTCGGTGGCCTAGTTGGCAAGACACCTGTCTTACAACCTGAGGGTTGTTGGGTCAATTCCTATTGGAATCCAAATTTTTAAAAGAGTTTCTTTCTGGTTTTCTTAAGGCCTATCAACATCTTTCTATTGATCAGAAGAGATTGCTACATGACAATGTTCCCACCAGGTTGTACTATACACTATCATTTTTTAAATTTTTTTATATTTTAATCTGGCGAGTTTATTGCCATATGGAAATCTCTTCCAACCAACCAGAAAGATGTTTTAATGGGCCCTAAGTGAAAACCAGACTGGAATCCATTTTAAAAAAAAATTGGGTTCCAGCGGGGATTGAACCTGCAATCTCTGGATCGGCAGACAAGCGTCTTACCACCAGGCCACGGAGGTCGTTGTGTTGTAACAGTAATAAAATTAATATTCAATAATTGAATATGTACATGTATAAAAATGTGAACAATTCAATTAGATTACTGATTTAATGAAATCTGTAAAAAAAAATTCCATTAAAAAACTGTACTCTGAAAAAAAATTTTTTTGCTATTAATTTCTCATTCCAGGAACTGGTCATAAACTTGCAAGATTGTTATATTGGGTGTTAACATAAGTTGTGTGTATGAAGACCGTTTAAACCATATTATTCATGGAGATCCCCTTCAAATATTTTTCAGCACCATTTTTTTTTTCATCACCATGTTCAAACCATTTTTCATCACCAGTAATGATGTGGTAACGGAACCTTTGCTTGTGGCCATGCGTAGCTCGATGACGCGCGAGCAAACCAGCAGAAATTGTCGAATGTTGATTTTTGTTGTTTTCACTCAAAACATGTGGAACCCAAGCGCCCAACTTCTGGACTTTTCCTATTGATTTAAGATGGTGGTATACAATCATGTGACTACAATTCATCTGCTCAGCCAATTCTATGGCGGTTTGAAGGGGATCTTCATGAATAATATGGTTTAAGCGGTCTTCATCGAAGTCCACTGGTCGTCCGGAATGCTCCGTGTCTTTCAGGTCGAAATTACTGTCTTTGAAACGCAAAAAACCATCAACGAGCTGTCCATTCATTCATAGCATCTTCACTGTACACTTCACAAATATCGCGAGCAGTTTTGACAGCTTTATTCCCTCGATTGAACGCGAACAGAAGGAGGTGTCGAAAATGCTCACTTTCGTCTACTTGCCATTCCATTTTGACGGCTTGTAATCAAATAAAATAATATATGTAACGTAAAAGCAAACACAATATCTTGTAGAGCAGAAAATTCTTTTTCGAATGACGTATAACATTTACCATTTTGTTTTACTTTTGGTGCTTATTTTTAAATTGGAAAAAAAAGGACAAAAGTTATGTTAACACCTAATATTTGACGGAAACATACTACAGTATAAAAAAGTATTGCTAAAATATTAATGTAAAGTTTAAATATTTATGAGTGTGCCAAATTTTTTGTTGTGTCAAAATGTCTTCATTATTATTTATACAGTTATGTTAATACTAGAAAATTAAGTTGAATTTCTTAAATTCAATCAATAAGAATGCATGAATAAGTATACTCTAAATGTTTTGATTGAAATCATGAATCAGACTGAAAGAAGTAAAAATACTACTTTTGTCGGTGTCCGTGGTCTAACGGTTAACATTCATCCTTAGTAAGCGGGCGTCTCAGGTTTGATTCCTGGCAAATTGTTAGCAATATTGGAGTATATCAACCTCCACTCTTTCTTTAACTTTTTCCTTCCTGTGCTAAAAAAATACGCCCGTTCCGGTGTTGTGTATTCAATACACATCAATACACATGTAAAAATGAGCGGTTTAAAATAAGAATATTCATTGCCAATCGCTTAAATTACTTAAATTTGAAGTCAAAAGTCATAATAATTTAAAATTAATTGCTAAAAACATGAAAAAAAACATCGGCCAACATTCACAAAGCGGGCAAAGCGACCACCTCTACTGAGGACCGCCGACCTACTGAGCGAGAGAGCGAGCGAACTGAGATTCTATTTCTTGCGTTCCATATACCTAAATAGAGTGAGAGTGAGACGTGAAAAGTGTTACTTCCTCCCCCATAGTGGGTTTTAGAATGAATATACCTACGTCACACACTGGCACACGTTTGATTGTATTGGTGAATTTATTCCCGATTTTCACAAAATATCTCTGATATGGCCGATAAGTGCTAATTATTATTATATTATTTTTTCATTCAATGCATAAATGTATTACGGAGGAATACCTAAAATCTGAACCCAGTGTGTATTTATTATATTTATAGGTATATTAAAGTTTTTAGAAGCAATGTGCACTAGTTACACATCACAGGGAAGGAAGGGTTAAAAGAATGAGTTGGTTAGGAAGCACTTCTGAGGTACTTATTATGGCCAGGAAACAGTGCTATGCCAAATTATCTTAGAAAAAAATATAGATAAAGTTTAAATCTCCAAAAATTTGCCATTGAGAATTTTGAACAGTAATGAACCTATATTGAATATTTTTAATATAGAATGAAGAAATTACAATACGTAAATATTACGCACATTCAGGTGACTTAATTAATTTACGAATAAATTCGTAAAATTACAATATTTTTCTATAAATACAAGCAGTATGATATTAGGTTGTTTTGAAAATAATGGCTGATTTAAAAATTATATCATTTCAACGTTCTTTACTAGGAAATATTGTTCATTTTTCATGTTTAACAGTTAGGAATCTACTATATATAATATATTTACAATATTAAATCAGGCATTTAATATATATTATTGTACTTTAAACCTTAAAAAATAGGATTGAAAAATAATAATTGAGTGTGGATTTTTTGCATCAATTTAAAATTTGGCATTATGCATTTCAAACAGCACGCAATGTTAACCAAATATGGGTTGAAGGAATAATTTCTGAACCAACTTCTGTCAAATTGGTTCGAAAAGTTTAGGAACGGAGATGTGAGTCTTAAAGATGAAGAGGATGTCTTGTTGCTGTTGAAAACGACGAATTAAAGTTTTATCGGATGGAAACACTGCTGCTACCACAATTTATGTACATTCAAAGCAATTATTACTGCCCAGTTGTATTATAAAGAATTGGGCACTATGCACTGAAAATAATATAACAAACAACCAGCATTAACTAGCTGAAGAAGATTATCTTACTTCATGATAATGCACAGCCTCACATTTAATAATTGATAATTAAAAAAATTAATAAGTTGGGCTATGAAACATGACCTTATCCACCTTACTCATCCGATATATGGTCAACCGATTTTCACCTTTTCAAGCCCCTCAATAACTATTTACGACAGAAAAAAATCAAAAACAGAGAAACAGTGAAAAATGCTATTAAAGAATTCTTGGATTTTAATCCGCCTGAGTTTTATTGTATAAACATAAATCAGCTTGCAATTCTTTGGTAAAAATGCATTTGAATCAAATGGCTTTAACTTTGATCAATAAAGTTTAATAGCTTTAAAGTTATATTTGATTGAATTTGAACAATAAAATGGGCCATTATTTTTCTGAATTACTCCAAGCTGTTACTAAAATAAAATTATTTGTATTTAATTATCTCTTAAAAGAATGACTCATCCCTCTTGACGCCAATTGGCACCCTGCCTTGTCTGTGCGTTTAGATTTACGCACCAAATACTTGTCGACTAAAATATATTGATTGTGCGCGCTAATATGTCAGATGTTGGTACTATTACGGGTACATTTCCTCATCATAGTGCCAAAGAAAGTTTTATTTTAATCTTGAAGGGGTTAATAACTTTTAAAAGACAGACTAAAAATATTTGATGGAATTATAAAATAACTTTTTATTGCTAGAATTAATTTAAAATGAAATATTTTTTATATAACCCTCATTAAATCTTTCGTAAGAAATATCTTGAAACATACCTAATCATATTTATATTTATTTGATTTGAAAATGATTCAGTTTTAAATTTTATAATGCGCAGGCCAGTTGGTATCGTGATCGCCACGGAGGAGGTCGGATCTCTCCTTCACGCAGAATCTTTTCTCATCCACTAGGATCTTTCTCCCATCCTGATCTCATTCCTTCAATGCGTTACTTAGATAATTACGATGAAGAAGCAGAACCTATAGATCAGAATACTGCACAAAGAATGCATGTATTGCAAATGCAACTAGCTTTAGGGCAACAATATGGTTCTTTCAATATGAACAGTATTTCTGTTGGAATTAATAAAATTACTCAGACTAAAACGGAACAGTATTGTTGCAGTAATCAGACTGACGATATTATTTATGTAGATTCCTCTACTAACACAACATTCGACTTTGAAAGTAAAGAAGTGCAATGTGCTTCCTCTGTTCGAGTGATTTCAGTACAGACTGATCAACTTAGTATATGTGATGCAGATACTCAGACAATTAAAGAAAAAAACATAAATACTGATAGTCAGACTGAAGAATTTTTAAAGGATAACTCTACATTAACGGGAAAGTTTGAGACTGACAGTTATAATAGATCAGAATGTAAAAGTTGTCATAAAGAGTGTATTCCAAAAAGAATGACAGAATCCAATGGAACAATGACTGAAGCTTCGTACATTTTAGAGAGTTTATCAGCTACCAATATTTCTGTTGAAAATGCTCGAGTATTATCAACAGTTCCAGTGTTGACAGAAATAATTCCCGAACCTCTCGCTTCGACAAGTTCAAACCGAGAAGGTTCACAAAGTCCCCCGTTGTCTCCTGTAACCCCTGCCAACGGATCCATCATCCAGAATTTCCAATATCCGTTCATGTCTGTTTTCAATGCCATGGCTGGAAGGTTACCTTATTTAGGTATCTGTCTTTATTTAGATATAGTTTGTTTATTTTGTCGACCTTCCTAACTGTCAGTACTTACGAATATAAATGTTGTAACTATCAACACCCCACCCCCATGATTAAAACAATTATTTTATAAACTGTTAACACAATCAATTAGAAAGTATTGCCAACCATTAGTTGATATGTTTGTATTTAAATAAATAATTTGATTTCTTTACATTGATGTAATTTCCAGGGTTCTAATTTACGTAAAAAGGCGTCGCGTCTAGAGGACGACAATGAATCTTTGGTTCTTCAGCTGAAGAAAATGGCTACCAAGGCCAGAAGTATGTTCCATAAAGAAAAAAATGAATTTTCTGTGCCTCTGCCTTGTTCAAACACCAGTGTTGCCTTTTTGAAAATTGTGTGCCCTTGACCTAACTCAGAAATGAGAGAAATATTTCACATAACCTGTAATTTTATATATTGTTGTAAATCTTGTAATTGCTATATTAACACTTAACATGTTCTGCATTACATTAATACTCGTACTGTCCTCAGGCGTGCAAGCATACAATACACCTGAACTTGTAGCCATTTTCTGCAGTTGTGGTAAAATTTTCAAGTCTTTATGTTATGTATTGTATTTATTTATATCCTGTGCTATTGTTTTTGTAAAAACATTCATAAAAATTCTTTATCCTGTTTTTGTAAAAACATTCATAAAAATTTTATATCCTGTTTTTGTAAAAACATTCATAAAAATTCTATTCGTGGCATTAAAATATTTTCTTCAATCATAAATTTCTCATACTATTCCGCATTAACAGTGTGCCTGTATGTTTTTACTATACTAATATGTAAAATTATAGAAAAATAATGTAAATCTCAAGATAATTGATTTTCTAATATTTGGCTTTTGATTTTCATTTAACAAGAATTAAACTAAATTTTAAAAAAGTTGACTAAAAATGATTCAAAACCGTTTTCGGTCATTGTCCAGATGAAATATATTTTAGTGAATATTGAAGAAATTGTGAAATAAATTGAAAAAAATTATTTTCAAAGTAGTAATAATCATAAATAAAGTATATATATTTTCAAATATATTCATTATACAATTATTTATCAAATGCTGTTCTTTTATAGTTAAGGCATTAACATTGTGGAGGTTTAAAGACATTGTAATTTGTTTTATCAAACACTGTTTATTCCACTTTTTGTAACGGTATAACCCTACTGGTTTCAAGGCTTTTACCTCATCATCAGAGGAGCACAAACAAGACTGAATTCTGTTCGAACTGGTACCGAGATACACGCTTCTAACGGTTAACATTCGGGTTGGGGACTGGGGATTGGGGGAGGTGTGGGAAAACCTCGGCGAGCAGCATAGAGATTCTTGGGATGTATGTGTTTGCCAGATGTTCACCTCGATGCACTGACTTAGAAATTTCTAGGGCCTCTAATCTATCCAATCTGTAATGGAAATAAATTGGACAGATTAGAGGCCCTAGAAATTTCTAAGTCACTGCATCGAGGTGAACATCTGGCAAACACATATATCCCAAGAATCTCTCCGCTGCTTGCCGAGATTGTCCGATGCCTCCCCGAACCCCCAGTCCCCAACCTGAATATTTACCGTTAGAAGCGTGTATCTCGGTACCAGTTCGAACATAATTTAGTCTTGTTTGTGCTCCCCTGATAATGAGGTGAAAGTCTTGAAACCGGTAGGGTTATACCGTTACAAAAAGTGGAATAAACAGTGTTTGATAAAACAAATTACAAATGCTGTTCTGTTTCACAAGGCTTATTAAAGACAGGTTATGCAATAAAGGAGAAAATAAATGATGAATTTCAATTGCATTCACAGAGTTGAGACAAACTCATTTATTGATGTGTTGCTAAGTTGTTCTGTACAAGTAACTCACTTCATCTGAAGAGTAGATATAAGGTAGTATCACTACTTCTTTTTAATTAACTACTTCAGCAGTACACTACTTTAGATTGAAATCAGCTGTTATTATACTCTATAAAGTTAGTGAGGTCATTAACACATTCACTGCCAATAAAATTGTACGTAAATATGTACCGTGCTAAGAAATTTAGCAAAGACACAAACATATTATCAACAGAACACACCAAGCATGCCGTGCATACACAGTGTATATTTGTATGAACACGTGAGGCGTGTCGTCAGCACTGAACATTTATACTCGAACTAAACAGTATCAATATCTGCTAAGATAGTCTACAACAGTAGTTTAGTGCCAACTTTGATGTTTCGAGGATAAATAGGGCCGTAAAAAATACCAAAAGCTGAATAAATGCTTTAGAAATGCATGTATTTAAAATAATATTTGGGGTGCTAATGTATGACAGAATACGGAATAAAGTGATTAGGGATGAAGCGATTAGGGATGAAGCGATTAGGGATGAAGCGATTAGGGATGAAGCGATTAGGGATGAAGCGATTAGGGATGAAGCGATTAGGGATGAAGCGATTAGGGATGAAGCGATTAGGGATGAAGCGATTAGGGATGAAGCGATTAGGGATGAAGCGATTAGGGATGAAGCGATTAGGGATGAAGCGATTAGGGATGAAGCGATTAGGGATGAAGCGATTAGGGATGAAGCGATTAGGGATGAAGCGATTAGGGATGAAGCGATTAGGTATGAAGCGATTAGGGATGAAGCAATTAGGTATGAAGTGATTAGGGATGAAGCGATTAGGGATGAAGCAATTAGGGATGAAGCGATTAGGGGATGAAGCGATTAGGGATGAATGTAAACTTAAGGCTGATGTGTTGAGTAAGATGAAGAAAATCACTGGATTGGACATGTAGAACCAATGAATGAAGTAAGACTAAACAAAATCATATATAATGTAAATGTTAGTGGAAGGTGTGATATAGGAAGATCAAAGAAAACATGGTAAGATCAAATTAATGACATTTTGAAAGAAGAAAACGTTCGAGAAATCGTATCGAAAAGTTAGAGAAATCGTAGGAGTTGTAGGGGAAAGTGTATAGATGTAGAAGAGGTAATGGATGTGTGTCAAGATAGAAAAGTTGGACACTGTCTTCTCTGCTTAACTTTGTAGGGAAATGTCATGATGGTATGCATATATGTTATAATGATATTTATTCAAATTAGCTATGTAACAATATAAATTATCTACATAAGATTTAGTTTTCTTTTTCAATTCATTAGAATAACAAATTATTATTCAGGAAATTAAATATTCTGTACTATTTTCATTTATGGAATTAACACTGTTATAATTTCGTTTTATTGTGAAATAAGTTAAAACTCATTAGAAATAAACGTAGTCTAAACAACTAACAGCATGGTGAGATTTATTGTTTATATATGTATAATTAATTCTTAAAATATTTTTGTGTAATCAATTCCGTTTGTATAATCAATTCTTAAAATATTTTTGTACAATCAATTCTGTTTGTATAATCAATTCTTAAAATATTTTTGTACAATCAATTCTGTTTGTATAATCAATTCTTAAAATATTTTTAAAATATATAATCAATACTTGAAGAGTCTAAAAAGACAAAATTATACATTTATTAATTTCATTAGCTTTTTTTTAATAATAAATTAATATCACTTAAAATGCATGTGCGTACATTTAAATCGATCTGAAACAGGTTCATTTTATGCAATTTTCTATTTTCAATTCCAAATCATGCGACATACTTGAGTAAAATCTTTAAATATAAAAGTTCAGTGTTGCGTCAATTTAAAACAAAAATAAATTCATGAGCAAATAAAAAAATTCTTTATTATAAATTGAAAAAAAAGTATTCCTTTTTTTTCTAAATTGAATAAATACAATTTGTAAAAATGCTTTTATAAGATAATGTAAATTTGTTACATATATTTTATTTTGTATATTAATGTGAATAAATTTAAATATAAGTTAGTCTTTTTATTATAACATTGAGTTTTTTTGGAATAGGTCGGAAGCTGTCTCCAACTCCACCTTCCAACAGACTCAGCATCGAGAACTCTGTAGAGAAAGATGAAGGTATTTCCGATGAAGAGGATCCGGCAGAGTTAAGAATACTTCTAGAATTGAATGAACAGGTAAATATATCAACTTTCTAGAATTATATAACTTAATTTGAAATAAGTTCGAGGTCTTTCGTATTAATTATTTATAATTTATGTTATACTAGAGAAAATGTAGCATGTTCCCTTTTACAGTTCACAAATTTGCCCCAATACAACCTTGTAACGATTGTCAGTAATTTTAATTATTTTACCAACTTTAATATAAGCTTCGGTTCTAATAAATAGCAAGTTATTTAGGTAAATACATTACGTAAAACTAATAATAATGACAAATGAATACATCTTCTTAAAAATTAGCAAAAATGTGTCAGTTTGTTAAAATCAAATAATATTTGGTGATATCTGTCAAAAGTCACTACGTTAGTCTGCATTGGCTAGGGATGGGGTATTCATAATTGGATTTTTGATTTTTTTTATACATAAATCGTAATTAGTATTAATCCATAGTGGATTAATACTATTTAAATATATTTGGCTTAGTGGATTAGTGGATTAATACTATTTAAAAAGATGGCATAGTGGATTAATACTATTTAAATATAACAATAATGACAAATGAATACATCTTGTTATAAATTAGCAAAAATGTGGCAGTTTGTTAAAATCAAATAATATTTGGTGATATCTGTTAAAAGTCACTACGTTAGTCTGAATTGCCTAGGGATGGGGTATTCGATAATTGGATTTTTGATTTTTTTTATACATAAATCGTAATTAGTATTAATCCATAGTGGATTAATACTATTTTAATATATTTGGCTTAGTGGATTAGTGGATTAATACTATTTAAAAAGATGGCATAGTGGATTATTACTATTTAAATATAACAATAATGACAAATTAAAACATCTTGTTATAAATTAGCAAAAATGTGGCAGTTTGTTCAAATCAAATAATATTTGACAACGTTCGTCAAAAGTCACTACGTTAGTCTGCATTGGTAGGGATGGGGTATACGATAATTGGATTTTCGATTTTTTTATACCTTAAATTAAATGTGGATCTTGGCCTATTTAAAGATAGATACAAATCAAACAATACGTTAGAAAGTCAGTATAATGAAAATTAGGAATTAAAACGTCAGTTTAGAGAAAAACAATTTTTCGATTTATAAAAAAACTATTCGATTTGTAAAAAAAAAACGATTTTACCCCATCCTTTTGAGACATGACATTTAAAACATCACAGGGACCATCCTACAATTTCGGAATTCGTACTTTTTTACTTTAAGTTTTGAGAATGTTGCAGCTCTCATCTTCAAGTCTTGTTGGCTATGGAATATGCGTCAAATGCCGGATGGTCTACAGTTGTAAAGTCTCATGAGTATTAGAGTCTAGTCTCAGTGATCAGAGTAACTTGAGGACCTTTTCGCTAATATTTTTGATCATATACTCATATTTTCCAATATATTGTACTTAAAAGGGAACAATAATGGATTATGGGTCTATTAAAATTTATTGTACTTAAAAGGGAACAATAATGGATTATGGGTCTATTAAAATTTATTGTACTTAAAAGGGAACAATAATGGATTATGGGTCTATTAAAATTTATTGTACTTAAAAGGGAACAATAATGGATTATGGGTCTATTATAATTTATTGTACTTAAAAGGGAACAATAATGGATTATGGGTCTATTAAAATTTATTGTACTTAAAAGGGAACAATAATGGATTATGGGTCTATTAAAATTTATTGTACTTAAAAGGGAACAATAATGGATTATGGGTCTATTAAAATTTATTGTACTTAAAAGGGAACAATAATGGATTATGGGTCTATTAAAATTTATTGTACTTAAAAGGGAACAATTATAGATTATGGGTCTATTAAAAAACTATTTATTTAGTTGTATAGATTTTTTAAAGGTTAAATCTTTAAAATCACCTTATTAAATTTGAAGTCATGTAAGTAATTATATTTCGTGTAAATACTTTCAGGAAGCTTCCGTGTTGAGAAGAAAGGTGGAGGAATTGGAGCATGAAGGAGATACCATGAAGACCCAAATGAAGGATTTGACTGAGAAGCTCGCTGCTGCCAATGTCAAACCCTCGATTACTTCCCTCAAAAAGATCTTGCCCGGATCTAAAGCCACTCTTTCTGAAGAAAAAATTAAGGTTAGCAATGATGCATATTTTGATTCGGAATTTAATAGATATAACATACATATATAGAATTTTTATAAATTGATAAAGTATTTTCAAACATATTTCAAATTTTAGATAAAATATCAGAAAATAGTGCAGAAATTAATGTCTAATGAAGTGAGAGTGCACGGTATCCCTGTCAAACATAAAGTGTCTTTCAAATTGAGCGGTTTTTTTAATATATTTTTTTTTAATTCTTGAATAAAACACACAATTTGCTTTGATTTCAAAAAACTTTTTATTGGTCATTGAAGTTTAATCTATGCCATTTAAACACAATAAACAATTTCCGCCAAATGTCTACCTCTTGCAGCTTCACAGATGTCCACTCTTTTGTCAAAATTTTCGATGACATTTTGGCATAATTGCGGTTCTAACTCACCAATAACGCGAATAATTTCGTCCTTCTGCTCAGGAATTGATTGGGGATCATTCTTATAGACCTGGATTTTCACGTAATCGCAGAGAAAATAGTCCAACGGTGTCAGATCACATGATCTTGGTGACCAATTAACATCACCGTTTCCGGAGATTACAATAGATACAATAATTCTCAATTTGAACGCGTTGTTATATTGTATACCACTCCATTTTTATAAATGCTATACATTACACTTCTCAAATGTCCCAACACCCAGGCAAGTTCGCGACGCCATCTGTGTTTTATCCAAGAATTTAAAAAACCGCTCAATTTGAAAAACTCTATGGTTGATAAATATAAGTATTTGAGTGGATGGGGATTTTGAAAATGAGTTTCCCATAAGAATAGGTGCCACTAGAAGCACCTTTTAATTATTCACAGGCCATGTAGGACTCCTCGGCGTTTAGTCTGAAGATGAAGTGTTGACTATTGAAAGTCTGTATCTTGCCTATTTTGCTATAAAGCTCTGATCTTGGCATATTATGAAATTTTGTATAAAGGCAAGAGTTTTTGAGGCGCTGCAAACTCCATGGAGATGAATTTCTCCGCTCCATCGTTACTGGAGATGAAACTTGGGTTGCACACTACACGCTTGAAACCAAAAGGCAGTCTCAACAGTGGCGTCACACCTCTTCACCCTCCGCCAAAAAGTTCAAAACCACAATTTCAGCCAAGAAAATCATGGCATCCGTGTTTTGGGACTGTCAAGGCATAATTTTAATTGAATATATGCCTCAAGGGGAGACCATCAACTCTGCAAGATACTGTGAGACTCTAAAAAAAATGCGGAGGGCGATTCAGAACAAGAGGAGAGGCATGCGGACAAAGGGAGTCTGCCTGCTGCACGACAATGCAAGACCACACACGGCCAACGCCACGAAGAAACTGCTCGCCTCGTTTAAATGGGATGTCCTGAACCATCCCGCGCATTCCCCTGACCTAGCACCTTCAGATTACTATCTCTTTACCTCCCTGAAGCTGCACATGGGTGGAAAAAGGTTTTCAACCGACGAGGAGGTAAAAGAGGAGGTAGAGAAGTGGACGGAGGGGTTGGCGGGAAACTACTTCGAGGAAGGCATCAAAAAGTTGATACCCCATTTCAGCACCTGCATTGAGAGGAATGGCGACTATGTCGAAAAATAGCTTACATATGTACTACGGTAACCACGTAATTTTTTTGTTTAAATAAAAAAAATTGTAAACTACAAAAATTCAGTACACTTACTTTCTGGATATGCCTCATATTTATAGAGATATTAAAGTTTTTAGAAGCGATGTGTACTAGTTGCACATCACAGGGAAGGAAGGTTAATGCCTCCAAGAGACATTCATTCTACACTTTATCTAGTGTTATAATGGGGAAATTCACCAAAAATCAATTTTTTTTTTAGATACTTGAACAAGAATTGGCTGAACTTAGAAAGAAACTTATTGAAAAGGAGAGAGACTGCGAAAGACTTCATGCAGAACTCAGTTTGACTCAAAAGAGACCTAAAGCCTCTCTGATTAAAAGCAAGTAAGTATGAAATTAAATTTAGTATAAACAAAAGAAAATGTAGCATGGTCCCTGTGATGTTTGACAAATTTGCCCCAATACAACCTTGTAACGACGTTCAGTAATTTTAATTATTTTATCAACTTTAATATAAGCCTAGATTCTAATAAATAACAAGTTATTTAGGTAAATACATTACATAAAACTAACAATAATGACAAATAAATACATCTTGTTACAAATTAGCAAATATATGTCAGGTTGTTAAAATCAAATAATATTTGACGACGTTCATCAAAAGTCACTACGTTAGTCTGCATTGGCTAGGGATGGGGTATACGATCATTGGATTTTCGATTTTTTTATACATAAAATTAAATGTTTGTAATTAGTATTAATTCATAGTGAATCTTGGCCTATTTAAAGATACATACAAATCATACAATACATTAGAAAGTCAGTATAATGAAAATTAGGAATTAAAACGTCAGTTGAGAAAAAAACAATTTTTCGATTTATAAAAAAAACGATTCGATTTGTAAAAAAAAAACGATTTTACCCTATCCCTTTGAGACATGACATTTCAAACGTCACAGGGACCATGCTACATTTTCTTGAGTATAGTAAAGGCGACCTCTGTGGTTAGATGGTCGTCAAACTCGTTCGAGGAGTTGGGATCTGTCCAGCATTACTACAAAGATTGGCGTTAAATGTTCCTAACAATTACACTAGACTGCGCCGGCAAGAACTGTTCTCAATAACATACACAAGAACGGGTCTTCCAGCCGCTATGCCTGTTGGAAGGGCCTTAACTCTTCTGAACGGGACTGCTTCGGATATTGACATATTTCATATCACATTACCAAAAGTAAAAGTAAATTTTCTTCTAAGATTGAGCGCGTTAGAAAGCACTCATCAACATACTTAAGTGACTGTGAATATATGTGTATCATATGTTTGTGTGTTTATACTCGTTTGTATGCATATGCATTATTTTTTATTTTATATAATTTTTAATTTTTTTTCTATGTAATTTTCTTCTTCTTTAATGACTTGTATTTTTCAAAGTAATTCGGCTAAAATAAATAAATAAATAAATGGTTAAAACTTGTAAAGAGTTCATTAACAAAGTTATTTTTAGTTCTCAGTGTGTGTAGTACCAACACATACAATAGCAGATAGCGAGTTATGTACATTCTTCTTGAAGACTTTTTTAATAGGGCTGAAAATAATGTTGTCTCTGATTCGCACAATACGAATTAATGAATAAAATCTAAAGAGAAATAAAAATTGAATAAAGATAATATGTTATTTATTATTTAAGATCATTGGATGGAGCTAACGAGCAACAAAATGTTGATCTGAAGAGACAGCTGCAACTTATAGAACAAGAAGCATCCGTGTTGAACACAAAGATCCAGACTTTAGAGGCTGACAATGAAACGCTCCAGGCTGAAAACACAAAGATGCAGGTTTGTTATGTTCAAATGTTACTGCTGCAATATACACTCCCGATCCAACTTGGTCTACAACTCAGCAGTGGTTATCATGTGGCACAAAAAAAACTCAAACAGCAAGGCTTGAGGTGCCCTGAAAGGAGTCATTTCGTTCTCCTTATACGAGGCGTATCCAGAAAGTAAGTGTACTGAGGCTCTCACGACCGGATGGATTTTATTTTCGACATGTTGGCTACACTTATGTGTAGCCTGACCCTTCCCCTCCGCAACGAGACCGGTTCGAGGTCAGTACGTTGAGAAGTGTCGACGTGACAACACGTTTCGTGAAAAATGTCAAACCAATCTCCCGCCAAGTGCGAAATTTTGTAAAAAAGCAAGAGTTTTTGAAGCGCTGCAAACTCCATGGAGATCAATTTCTCCGCTTCATCGTTACTGGAGATGAAACTTGGGTTGCACACTACATGCCTGAAACCAAAAGGCAGTCTCAACAGTGGTGTCACACCTCTTCACCCTCCGCCAAAAAGTTCAAAACCACAATTTCAGCCAAGAAAATCATGGCATCCGTGTTTTGGGACTGTCAAGGAATAATTTTAATTGAATAATATGCCTCAAGGGGAGACCATCAACTCTGTAAGATACTGTGAGACCCAAAAACAATTGCGGAGGGTGATTCAGAACAAGAGGAGAGGCATGCTGACAAAGGGAGTCTGCCTGCTGCATGACAATGCAAGACCACACACGGTCAACGCCATGAAGGAACTGCTCGCCTCATTTAAATCGGATGTCCTGAACCATCCCGCGCATTCCCCTGACCTAGCACCTTTAGATTACTATCTCTTTACCTCCCTGAAGCTGCACATGGGTGGAAAAAGGTTTTCAACCGACGAGGAGGTAAAGGAGGAGGTGGATAAGTGGACGGAGGGGTTGGCGGGAAACTACTTCGAGGAAGGCATCAAAAAGTTGATACCCCGCTTCACCACCTGCATTGAGAGGAATGGCGACTATGTCGAAAAATAGCTTACATATGTACTACGGTAACCACGTAATTTTTTTGTTTAAATAAAAAAAATTGTAACCTACAAAAATTCAGTACACTTAGTTTATGGATATGCCTCGTATGTTGAAAGATGATGGTTTCACAAATGGATATATCACCGATATTCGGTTATCAAGAGTCTCGTTAGTTCACTCTCAGGCACATTGGGTGCAGGAGAGGTTGACTTTTGGGCTGTTGGTGGTGTTACAGCCCCTTACTACCCTTATACCCAGTGCATCATTATTATAATAAATTATTAGTATAAACTATCTGATCAACGTAACGTTTTTTTGATGCAGTTGATTATGCTGATTACCGTATTTTACGCTACGGACTATAAGACGCTACGGACTATAAGACGCTACGGACTATAAGACGCTACGGACTATAAGACGCTACGGACTATAAGACGCTACGGACTATAAGACGCTACGGACTATAAGACGCTACGGACTATAAGACGCTACGGACTATAAGACGCTACGGACTATAAGACGCTACGGACTATAAGACGCTACGGACTATAAGACGCTACGGACTATAAGACGCTACGGACTATAAGACGTTACGGACTATAAGACGCTACGGACTATAAGACGCTACGGACTATAAGACGCTACGGACTATAAGACGTTACGGACTATAAGACGTTACGGACTATAAGACGCGCCTTAATTTTTAGGCAATTTAAAAAAAAAAAACATTTTTACCATTTTTATTATTAGATTGCAAAGCCAGACTAAAAAAAATTCTTAGTTTATAAAACCGAACTGACCTTTAAAATCCCTGAAAATCGTCATCTGAACTTTCTTCTTCTTCTTCTTCCTCTTCATCGTCATCGTTGTCCTCTTCATATATAAGATGGTCTTCGAGATGGCCATCGAGAGCGTTACTTATGCCGCACTTCTTGAAAGATTTAACAATAATATCTTCTCTCACTCTAGACCCTGACTGTTTTATCCACTGACACACTTGTTTGATTGTAGATCGTTTTAAAGCTCCCTTCGGCGTGAATTCATGTTGGGTTTCATCCATCATCCATTTGTTCCATTCCTCTCTCATATACACTTTAAATGGTTTATTTATCGAGACATCAAGAGGTTGCAATTGTGAAGTAAGTCCTCCCGGAATAACAGCAAGCTCTATATTTCCCTGTCTAGGGAGACAGTGTTAGCAAGCTTGTGAATCCTCGCAACTCATGTTCGTCGCATCGGTGCACTGCCAATTTTAAGACTGGCGGGAATTTTAAATCAAACACTGGACATTTTTATATTAATTTCGAGTATAAGACGCACCTGAATTTTGGAGGCAATTTTTTGAAGAAAAAAGTGCGTCTTATAGTCCGTAAAATACGGTAGGTAATATGGAATATAAAACATAAAAGCCTTACAAAAGCTTTGCATTTTGTCATATTTTTGAGAATGCTAACAGAAGCTCTCTTGGAATAATCTTTCTTCACAATGACTTTGTATTTTTCAAATTCATTCTCAGATCTTTCTCTTCTTATCCCTCATACAATTTTCTTATCAACATCTGCAATTCATCTTCACTCTCTGCCAAAATCACCATGTCATCAGCATAAATCAATCTGCATATATTTCTATTCAACATTCTTATACTACCCATTGACTAGATAAATAAACAAAATTACCATTTCATTAGCATACAGCAATCTGTATACATTTCTATTCAACATTCTTATACTACCCATTGACTAGATAAATAAACAAAATCACCATTTCATTAGCATACAGCAATCTGCATACATTTCTATTCAACATTCTTATACTACCCATTGACTAGATAAATAAACAAAATCACCATTTCATTAGCATACAGCAATCTGCATACATTTCGATTCAACATTCTTATACTACCCATTGACTAGATAAATAAACAAAATCACCATGTCATTAGCATACAGCAATCTGTATACATTTCTATTCAACATTCTTATACTACCCATTGACTAGATAAATAAACAAAATCACCATGTCATTAGCATACAGCAATCTGCTTACATTTCTATTCAACATTCTTATACTACCCATTGACTAGATAAATAAACAAAATCACCATGTCATTAGCATACAGCAATCTGCTTACATTTCTATTCAACATTCTTATACTACCCATTGACTAGATAAATAAACAAAATCACCATTTCATTAGCATACAGCAATCTGCATACATTTCTATTTAACATTCTTATACTACCCATTGACTAGATAAATAAACAAAATAACCATTTCATTAGCATACAGCAATCTGCATACATTTCTATTCAACATTCTTATACTACCCATTGACTAGATAAATAAACAAAATCACCATGTCATTAGCATACAGCAATCTGCATACATTTCTATTCAACATTCTTATACTACCCATTGACTAGATAAATAAACAAAATCACCATTTCATTAGCATACAGCAATCTGCATACATTTCTATTCAACATTCTTATACTACCCACTGACTAGATAAATAAACAAAATCACCATTTCATTAACATACAGCAATCTGCATACATTTCTAGTCAACATTCTTATACTACCCATTGACTAGATAAATAAACAAAATCACCATGTCATTAGCATACAGCAATCTGCATACATTTCTATTCAACATTCCTATACTACCCATTGACTAGATAAATAAACAAATTTGAATATTTATACTTCCGAGTATTGCTCAAAACATGTTTAATTATGCATATATAATTTACAGCTTCTTCGAGGTGCCAAGTCATTAAAATCAGAAAAAACCCTCGATCAAAATACAGAAAAAATAAGTAAACTTGAAACTGAACTCCAAGAAGCAAATACTAAGATCAAAGAGTTGGAAGTGATCAAAGAAGCTGAGAAATCAGAGAAAAAAGTAACATTTGGAACTAGCGCTTCTAAGAAAGATGCTGAAGTCCTTAAAGCTAAGCAAGAAGAACTCGATAAGATGAAAATCTATTTGAAAAAGGTTTGTATTTATGATATTCTTTTCTAGATAATGTATCACTAAGGTCCTAGAACTTTCGGCCTGAACAAGTTTAACAGATACCAAATCGGCGGCGTCAACCACATAGTGAGGGGATGTTACTGTCAAAGTTTGATACCTCTACCCTCAGTTGTATGTCAACTAGAGCTGATAAAAGACGTGTTGTTTCGTTATATTCTGGAGTGTTACAAATTGAATATTGCGTGGTTATCAAATTCTTACAAAAGAAAAGACAGAAATTAAATGATGTTTTATTCTGTCTATAGAGAATCTTCTCCGTGCGAGTGGAAGACATGGTAGATGAAGTTCAAGGAAAGTATGATTGGATTAACCCTTACAGGCTAAGTGGTACACGTTATGTACCACCTTTTTTTGACGCTGTACTGCACAGTGGTATACGCAATGTACCACTTATTAAACCTCTCTCTATTGCTGCACGAGCGCTCAGATTATGTACCACTTCGTATAATATAATACTTATGACTCGTATCCGCACAGCTGCAGGTCTGGTCCTGTTCAAATTCATTTAGCTTCTAATATTATTGACAGTTAGTTGTTCTTGGTGTGCCGACTTGTGCGTATAAAAGAAAACGTTATATATTTGTATTAAATTTTAATAAAAAATAGTTGTGTTGTGATAAAATTGATTTCAGTAATTGTGGTAAATTTATATTTAGGTTAAAAATTAATTTTAATTTTATAATATATAATATTAATTTTACTCGGATGTATTTCGGCATTTTTTGGTGGTACATTAGAAGTACCAGTGGAAATATGGACTAGTGGTACATAAGTTGTACCACCTCACCAGGAGTTCCTTGACCTACCGAGGAAGTGGAAATATGTTAATTTAGCATTTGTATGTATCATTTTTCAAACACATTAAAAAAAAAATTTGAAACTTGACTTTTTATTTTTTGTGCAGCCTGAGTAAAAATAAGTTAAGTTTACCTGTGCCTGTAAGGGTTAAGTGAATGATATTTTTAAAGAAGGAAAAGTTAGAAGTAAGAGAAATCGTAGGAGCTGCATAAGAAAGTATGTGAATGTGAAAGAAGTGAAATATGTGTGTCAAGATAGGAAAGTGGCACTCTGTCCTCTCTACCTACTCCAGCAGGGAAATGGTGTGATGTATGTATGTAGTATCAATAAATTGATGAAAAATATATAATATTTGTTTATAATTAAGGAATTAACATTGTAATTTGTTTTATCAAACAAATGTTGTTTATAGTTAAGGCATTAACATTGTGGAGGTTTAAAGAAATTCTAATTTATTTTTATTACTTTAACACTGTTTATTCCACTTTTTTGTGACGGTATAACCCTACCGGTTTCAAGGCTTTCACCTCATCTTCAGGGGAGCGCAAACAAGACTAAATGCTGTTCGAACTGGTACCGATATACACGCTTCAACAGTTGGGGGCTGAGGGATGAGGGAGGCATGGGACAATTTTAGCCAAGAGCGGAGAGATTTTTGGGAAATAACTGTTCAACGGATGTTCGGATCGGTGTACTGACTTAGAAATTTCTAGGGCCTCCAATCTGTCCAATTTATTTCCGTTACCACTGATATGTAAGAATTTGGCATCATCGATAGAAAAAGTATGATTCTCACGGTGACAATGATTAGCCATTTCAGAATAAATTAGAGGATTTGTTAAGGCGGATTTGTGTTCACGAAATCTCTTTTCAAAAGATCTTCCTGTCTTTCCTATATAGAAATTATCACAGTCAGCACATAAAAGTTTATACACACCACTGTTGCTAAGTATTCCATTTTTGCCTTTCCCATTAAATAAGAGTTTCCGGAGATTAAAATTAGTGTAAAAAGCTGACTTTATGTGACTTGGAATATTTTTGGTTATTTCATATGATATGTTTTTTATAAATAGGACTTTGCTCCATTTATAGGTATGCTTATAGGTGTCGTTAAATATATAATCTTTTATAAGTTTCTTTTTTGTTTTGTTTTTTAAAAGTGAATCAATGAGGCTTCCAGGATAGCCATTATTTGTAGCTATTTTTTTATGGTTATTAATTCCTTTTTAAAATTGTCGTCGGTTAATGGGACACTGATCTATGAAGCATACAGTTAAATGCGGCGAATTTGTGGTTATTATCCTAGTAACAGTGTTTGATAAAACAAATTACAATATAATATTTGAGTGACAGATACACTATTCATTTTATAATAATGTGAATTTTTTCGTCTAGTTATATTTGAATGTAAAATGTATTTAAATTTTATAAAGAATCATTGGATATATATTTTTTATACAAATTTATGTTGAAATATGAAATTATAGATTGAAAGTGAAAAAACTCGTTTAGAAGAAACTCTGAAACAGCTGAAGGATGATGCTATAAAATCATTCAAACCCAGAACTCCAAAGAAACCCACAGACTTCACAACCAAAATACAACTGAAGAAGATGGTTGAAGAGCTTGAGAGTGAAATTGGTAAGTCGTACTTCCATTTTTTATTGTATCACACTTTCATCATATGCTGTAGAACTTGGCGGTTTTATTACCATAATCTTTTCTGACCACTTAGGCTAAGGCCACACCAAAGTGCTTCATTAGGTGCTACGTGACTAATAGACTAGGCGACTTCATGCTTGGCCACACCAAAGTGCTTCACACAAATTCATGTGGCATTTGGGAGCGGTTGAGTCAACAAACGATGCCACTCTCAAAACTAACCAATTTCATTAAGAAATGTCAAAGTCGCGAGGGTTCGCAGTTCTGTGAATTTGAATCAGAACGTAAGAGTGGATCGTTGATTTATTCAGCTGAGAGAATGTACTAGCTAAGACATACAAGACTTAAGACTAAGGCCGAGGCCACACCAAAATGTTTCGTTAGGTGCTAAGCTAGGTTTTACGTGACTCATATACTAGGTGACTTCATGCTTGGCCACACCAAAGTGCTTCGCACAAATTCATGTGACATTTGGGAGCAGTTGAGTCAACAAACGATGCCACTCTCAAAACTAACCAATTTCATTACAACTTACCATATTTATTTACTTCCTGTGCAACTTCATTCCAAAGTAATTTTATTACAGGTACATATTTGTATAATTTGCTCAATGGGTTCCACAAAGGCTCCCTTTTATACACAGCTGTTATTAAAACTTCCGCTATCTTGTAAAATCACTTGGTGACACAATAAAATTAACCAACACGTCTGTTCGCTAGGACAGTCACTAGGTGACTAATCGTCATGTAGCGTGGCGCGAAGCGTGCAGTGAGGCCATTGCGATAGTATGCGGTGCGTTGGTTTGCTAGGATATGTCGCCTAGCTCACAGCGTAGCTCTAAACACCAAGCAAGGCTCCTACCTGTGTGGCCGAGGCCTTAGAAATATATTAAAGAGTGAAAACTAGACTAAAACTATTTAATTTTTTTTTAAATACAAATAGGAATGAATTAAAATTACTTGTGCATTGCATTTGATTTATTATTAAATGTATTTAATGTTTATACTTGTAACATAGTTTACATTCTCAATTTTGTATTTTCGTGTCACTTAGCTATGTGCTCTAGTTTTATGTGTTGTTTTCTCGAATTTTTAATATTACTTAGTGATTTTTGGAGTCGTGGTGTCAATTTAATATCTCTCTATATCAAAGTAATGTTACAAAGTCTGCTTAGCACCATTTACCAAAAAAATAACAGAAGGAAAAAACAAACTACTTTTCTGGGATATTTTGAACAAATGGGTGTTTAGGATTACAGTTTTTGTTTCAATTTTTTTAATGGAGATTATCCGGGTCAATTTTTTTACTATTCTTGATAATCGGGAGTATACTGTATTCCTGTTACTATGATATATTTTTAGTAAAAATTTGAGAATCTATATTGGTTTTCGCAATTTATTGCTTTAAAATATAAGGTAATTTTTAGCGTCTTTCCAATCATGGATTAGCGCTACGCTCAAACAGAGATTGTCTATTGGCCTTTCCAGTTCACCGCTCCTCTTTTTTACGTCGTCCTTTACTGTCCATGCAGTGAGACTCTGGAATCAGTTACAAACCAATATAAGACTCGCTCCATCCTTGGCATACTTTAAGAAGCGACTGAAAAAACTCTTAATTTCTAGTCAGTAAAATAACGTGTTTCATTCCTGATTTTTTTCATTTCCTCTCCACCATCCCTTCCTTTCCTTTCGGTTGATGATATCTCATTTTATATGAAAAAAAATGTTCGGGTGATTGTCCGTCTTTGTGGGGTTCGTGGGCATATGCTCACGTATGTGTTTATGGATTTCGTGGGGATGGATAGTCATTTGAATGATTTATGCAACCACGTAACTTGCTTCATTTACTTTTGTCTGGTTGGTTGGAAGAGATTGCCACCTGGCAATAAGCCCGCCAGATATTATTTACAATAAAAGTGTTAAATAAATAAAAATAAATATATTTCTTCAACTGTATGAAAATTCTTAATCAAATAGAGCAAATCACGCTAATATGGAATTATGAAACCTTCAACTTAAATTGTAGAGTTTACGTACAATCCTCGATTGATTTGCAATAAAAGTGTTAAATAAATAAATAAAATAAATAAATAAGGTATATTGAGTTAAATTGATTTTATTTTTAGGTGAAATGGTAGTTGTAATGAAAAATGCAGACATAGAATCGATAGGAAAGAAAAATTCTGAAATGCAATATCTAGAAAAGACAGTCGGGGAACTCCGAGAAACATTGAGCAAAACTCAAACAGACGTGAGCAGCGAGAAAAAGAAGCTGCAGACTGAGATAGATAAACTGAACAATATTAATTCCAAGTATGAGAGTGAGAAGAGGACATTGTCTGACAAGTGTGCAGGATACGTAAAGGAAAAAGACGATGCTTTGGACAAATACAAGAAAATGCAAGAAAGCAATAAAAAGCTGGATCAACAGATTGAAAAACTCAACACGGAACTTAGTAAGTTAAATTTATTCAAATTTAATTTATATATACTATATAACCTATTAAATGTTCATGCATTCCTTGAAAATGAAGGGGACATCTATTTAATTTATTTTGAAAGAAAAAAGGTAAGAAGTAAGATAAACTTGAAGAACTGTATGTAGAGGAATGTAGAGGAGCTAATAAAACATGTGTGTTGTGATAAAAATAAATGTGATCTATGAAAACAACAATCTATTCAGATTGCGGACATCTGCATGGAAAGTGCTCTCCTCAAATAACTTGATATTTTTTCAGTCTATTATAAAGATAACCGATAAAATGGTCATATCTTTTATACTTGATGGGACTTAATGTATGGGATTCAATGTATGGGGCTAATGTATGGGGCTAATGTATGGGGTTCAATGTATGGGACTCAATGTATGGGGTTCAATGTATGGGACTCAATGTATGGGACTCGATGTATGGGACTCGATGTATGGGGTTCAATGTATGGGACTCAATGTATGGGGTTCAATGTATGGGACTCAATGTATGGGACTCAATGTAAGAAACTCAATGTATGGGACTCAATGTAAGGAACTCAATGTATGGGGTTCAATGTATGGGGTTCAATGTATGGGGTTCAATGTATGGGGTTCAATGTATGGGGTTCAATGTATGGGGTTCAATGTATGGGGTTCAATGTATGGGGTTCAATGTATGGGGTTCAATGTATGGGACTCAATGTATGTGACTCAATTTATGGGGTTCAATGTATGGGACTCAATGTAAGAAACTTAATATATGGGACTTAATGTATGGGACTCAATGTAAGGAACTCAATGTATGGGACTCAATATATGGGACTCAATGTATGGGACTTAATGTAAGGAACTCAATGTATGGGACTCAATGTAAGGAACTCAATGTATGGGACTTAATCTATGGGACTTAATATATAAGACTCAATGTATGGGACTCAATACATTTATAAAAATAATTTTATAAATATATTGAGTCCCGTTTTATTTTCAATTCAGGTTATATTTTTTCCTGTTAATACTCCCTCCAATATGTGATTTATCTTACACTGTAAAATAATTACTGATAAAGGTGTAAATATATTTTTTAAATATAAATATGTAATTGTATAGCATTATTTTCTTATTTTTTAGAAGGAGCAAGTTCAAAGCAATCAGAATTAATAGATCTCAAAAAGAAAATAGAAGATCTGAAGAGAGAAATGGATGACAAAGATAAACAAGTTGATAAGATGAAGAAAAGCCTGGAAACTGCTTCAAAAACTGAAGAAGACAAGGCAAAACTTTTAAAAGAGGTAAAGTTTATTTTAAAAGAGGTAAAGTTTATTACGCAATGTTGTGAATTTCAAATATTTTCAAATCTCATTGCATTTTACACAATTACTTGTTAAATTTTTCAAAATAATTTATACACCAATACTGCAATGCGTTGTTGTATCGATGGAATGACTGCATAAAACATGGTTCACCCAGGTAAAGGAGATATGCAAAAATAGGCTGAGAGTCAACTGGAAGGCAGTTTCAGGTGGAATTCAGAACTTAAAAGGATGTATGGAATATAATAGGTGCTGTAACTCCGACTATCATAAGTCACTGGTAGAAGATGATGAATTTATTACAGCATATTAAAAATTCTAACTCGTAATTTTGAAGGATAGATTGTATTCAGAATTTAGAATTAACGTACTTTGAAGGATAGATTGTATTTAGAACTAACGTACTTTAAAGGATACATTGTATTCAGAATTTAGAATTAACGTACTTTGAAGGATAGATTGTTTCGACAACATTTTGTCCAAGCTAATGTTTGTGAACATTATGTGGAAATGCATCTGTGGCGACCATATGTGCGGTCACTGAACCCACGAGACGACCTTTGCCCACCTTAACAATGCGAGACAAACAATGCTAAAGTCCACGTGGCCGGTCATTCAACTCGCTACCAACCGAGAGCGCATTCCATGAGGAAAGGAGAGGGCAACACATCTTTCGCGCTGTCTCTCAAAACAAAAGGATACCTACGCGCGACAATAAACATATTGTAAGCGCAAAGATGAGACAGCAATATATCACGCGCGCGTTCCCACACACGTTCAAAAACATTATAAATACCGTCATCTGTCAATAAAATTTCTCTTTGCAACCATCCTCATCATCTCTCCTTTAAGGAACACACGTTCCTAAACATCTTTAATCAGAGGAAAAAAAACTATGTGAAATAAACGTACTTTACACTTAGAACCTGTCTTTCTATTATTTAATATTTTACTATACTAAAGAAAATGTAGCATGGTCCCTGTGACGTTTCACAAATTTGCCCCAATACAACCTTGTAACGACATTCAATAATTTTAATTATGATATCAACTTTAACATAAGCCTCGATTCTAATAAATAGTAAGTTATTTAAGTAAATACATTACATAAAATAACAATAATGACAAATTAATACATCTTGTTACAAATTAGCAAAAATATGTCAGTTTGTTAAAATCAAATAATATTTGGCTACGTTCGTCAAAAGTCACTACGTTAGTCTGCATTGGCTAGGGATGGGGTATACGATAATTGGATTTTTGATTTTTTTATACATAAAATAAAATGTTCGTAATTAGTATTAATTCATTGTGAATCTTGGCCTATTTAAAGATAGATACAAATCATATGATACGTTAGAAAGTGAGTGTAATGAAAATTAGAAATTAAAATGTCAGTTTAGAGAAAAACAATTTTTCCTGGTCTGCCTCTTAGTGTTAAAAATCCGTATTTTTAACGCTAAGAGGCAGACCATTTCACGTCATGAGACCAGCATCGACAAAAGCCCTGAGATAATATCCCACCCTATTGATCTATTGTGAATAATTTATTTAATAGATGGAGATGAAATGACCTAAAAGTTCTGCTATCACAGACACAGATTCCAAAGATAAACCATATTAGAGACATCCCAAGAACATATCTTGCAAAACTTTGTATACTAGAGAAAATGAAGCATGGTTCCTGTGACGTTTCACAAATTTGCCCCAATACAACCTTGTAACGACGTTCAATAATTTTAATTATTTTATCAACTTTAACATAAGCCTCGATTCTAATAAATAGCAAGTTATTTAGGTAAATACATTACATAAAACTAACAATAATGACAAATTAATACATCTTGTTACAAATTAGCAAAAATATGTCAGTTTGTAAAAATCAAATAATATTTGGTTACGTTCGTCAAAAGTCACTACGTTAGTCTGCATTGGCTAGGGATGGGGTATACGATAATTGGATTTTTGATTTTTTTATACATAAAATAAAATGTTCGTAATTAGTATTAATTCATTGTGAATCTTGGCCTATTTAAAGATAGATACAAATCATATGATACGTTAGAAAGTGAGTATAATGAAAATTAGAAATTAAAATGTCAGTTTAGAAAAAAACAATTTTTCGATTTATAAAAAAACTATTTGATTTGTAAAAAAAAACGATTTTACCCCATCCCTTTGAGACATGTCACTGGGACCATGCTACATTTTCTTGAGTATTTTGCACATTATGAGGTTTCAACAAAAATATGTTACATTCTCTTCAGGTTGGTGATAAAGCTAAAAAGATTACAGAACTGGAGAAAAAACTCAAGGAAGCTGAAGAGAAATGCAAGAGAACTGATAAAATGCTCACTGTTAGGAAAGAGAGGGTGGCTAAATTAGAAAAAGAGGTGAGAATATTTACGTTAATAATTTTATCAATCAACTTTATTTCATCCTATAATTCATATATCATTATTGTGATGCATATTCATTTTGTAAATATATTTTTATGGATTTCTTATTCACTGATAGTTGTCTGAAGAAAAAGAGCAAAATGACAACTTTGCTGAAAACCAAAGGCGTACATCTATCGAGTGGCTGTCAGAGAAAGATTCTCTCATGTTGAGACTGACAGAGGCAGAATCCAAGTTGGGCTCTATGGACACACCGTGGAAAGAGAAGCTTGCCGAGTTTGAGGGGAAAGTTATCACACTTGAATCTCAGTTGTCTGCCAAAGATGCTCATATTAAACAATTGGTAAACCTCAAGGGGAAACAACCTTTCAGACCCTTCTAGATGTGTATTAGTGCCTGATCCACCCTTTATAATGTTTCAACCCTAGTGAATGGTCCGCATGTCTAGTCTTGTTATCTGTCTTTCTAGTAATGTGTAAGTCATGAGTGTTATTTAACTGGGTGTTAGAATAAACAAAACTGATTCCAATACAGTGTGTACGGATTATGAAATTGACTACAAATTATACAGATAAGTTAATAATTAACTGTATAAATTAATTGTTAACAGATAATAAGTTAATTGTTAACTGTACCAATTATACAGATAAGTTAATAATTAACTGTATAAATTAATCGTTAACTGATAATAAGTATTTGTTAACTGTACAAATTATACAGATAAGTTAATAATTAACTGTATAAATTAATTGTTAACTGATAATTAGTTAATTGTTAACTGTACAAAATATACAGATAAGTTAATAATTAACTGTATAAATTAATTGTTAACTGATAATAAGTTGATTGTTAACTGTACAAATTATACAGATAAGTTAATAATTAACTGTATAAATTAATTGTTAACTGATAATAAGTTAATGGTTAACTGTACAAATTATACAGATTAGTTAATAATTAACTGTATAAATTAATTGTTAACTGATAATAAGTTAATGGTTAACTGTACAAATTATACAGATAAGTTAATAAATAACTGTATAAATTAATTGATAACTGATAATAAGTTAATTGTTAACTGTACAAATTATACAGATAAGTTAATAATTAACTGTATAAATTAATTGTTAACTGATAATAAGTTAATTGTTAACTGTACAAATTATACAGATAAGTTAATTATTAACTGTATAAATTAATTGTTAACTGATAATAAGTTAATTGTTAACTGTACAAATTATACACATAAGTTAATTATTAACTGTATAAATTAATTGTTAACTGAGTTATAGTTCGGAAAATCTAGGATGAGTCGTACGACAGCTCACAAATTTTCCCCAATACAACCTTGTAACGATGTTCAGTAATTTTAATTATTTTATCAACTTTAATATAAGCCTCAATTCTAATAAATAACAAGTTATTTAGGTAAATACATTACATAAGGTTGTATTGAGGCAAATTTGTGAGCTGTCACAGGACTCATCCTAGAATTTCCGAACTATAGTATTTCCAATTATTTAAGAAGTATTGTTAAGTGGAAAACCACTCTTGACTTTCGTTGGTGTTATCACATCCTATCCAGAAGATGGTTCCATATGTTCAATTCTCGCCAGAACTTCAATCCTTTTATCCAGTGTGTCAATCAATTTCATATTCCGTCGACATATTTTGATCTTGTTTTATTAAGAATTTAAAAAAATTGTTTCATCAATACACAATACACACAGTATACATTTATTTTATAATTGCAAAATGTTCAAATGTCTAAACTCACATTTCAATACAAGAGATTAGTTCCTATAATTTATGTCTTCTCCATTTGTTTTCATATTGTTTTTCCTTTTTTTTGAGATGTTTCATTAGGCCGAGGCCACACCAAAATGCTTCGTTAGGCGCTAAGCTAGATTTTACGTGACTCATATACTCATAATGGCCACACCAAAGTGCTACGCACAAATTCATTTGACAGTCGGGAGCGGTTGAGTCAACACATGATGCCACTCTCAAAACTAACCAATTTCATTATAACTTACCATCTTTATTTACTTTCTGTGCAACTTCATTCCAAAGTGATTTTATTACAGGTAAATTTTTGTATAATTTGCTCGATGGGTTCCACAAAGGCTCCCTTTTGTACACAGCTGTCATTAAAACTTTCGCCATCTTGTAAATTAACCAACACGTCTATTCGCTCGGAGATTCACTCAATGACTAATCGTCATGCAACGTGGCGCGAAGTGTGCAGTGTGGCCACTGCGATAGTATATAATACGTTGGTTCGCTAGGATATGTCGCCTAACTCGCAACATAGCTCTCAGCATCAAGCGAGGCTCCTTCCTATGTGGCCACGGCCTTAGAGAAACAAAATACTAGGTTTTTTCTGTGAATAACAAATCGTCAAGTGTTCTTTTTACATTTTAACTTAAAGATGAGATACATACTTTGTATATAGTTAATTTGTCTTTCATCTATTTTGCAGGAGGATTCCATTTGTGGTTCCGACAAATCTCCTGATAGAAGTGCTTCACAAGTAGAATTGGCTAAAGTCAAAGAACTTCTTGATACGGCAAGAAGAGAAGTAACTATCAAGGAACAAGAACTGTCCACCTTACGCCAGGACATTGTGGTGAAACAAGTGGAGCTTACCAAGGCTCATGATGATTTGACGGGAAGCAAACAGGATGTGCTGAAACTCCAGCATGAGAAAAAGGAATTAGACACTAAAATTAAAGCTCAAACTAAAGAAACAAATCATTTGGAAAGCAAAGTGTCTGAATTGGACATAGATTTCCAGGTATTTGTTAAGTTAAAATGAACAAAATTTTTATATTATTTAAAAATGAGTCAAATTTCATTTAATTTGTATGACAATTTATTTATACTTGTAACCTAGAAACAACCATATTATTCCTAAACTTAATTCATAGTTAAGTCATTGTTAACATAAAGAAGAAAATGGCGCATAATACACTGGACATCCCACCGCTAGGGCCTGCTACTACATGTGTCCGTGATTTACGTGGAAAATTTCAAATTGTTGAAGTCCATTAATGCTTTTTGGCAAAAAACTACGAAATAGGCGCTTTTCCGAACTTATAGTAGAATTTATTACTAGGTTAGTCAAAAAGTTTTGAAAGCGACATCTATGGAGCAGTAGCAAAACCAAAATTTCTACGCCATTTTAATATTTCATCTTTCATAAGAATGTACTCAAAATTTCATTTCGAACTGTCAATTCATTCTTTGTTTACAAGCCATTTGAAGTTGACGTGTCAGTGTATTTTTTAACAATGGAAAAATCCGAATATCGTGCAGTGATTAAATTCTTTGTTTTGGAAGGTTTATCGGCTACTGAGATCCATGCAAAGATGGTGAAAGTATTAAAGAAGTCTTCTCCTTCATTTCCAACCGTTCTCCGATGGGTTTTGGAGTTTAAGCGTGGCCGTACAAGCGTTGAAGACGATCCACGCTCAGGACGTTCAAAAAGTGCATCAACACCAGAAATCATAGCGAAAATACAGGATATGGTTTTTGAAGATCATCGATCGACTGTGGATGTGATAGCTGACACCATAGGCATCTCACATGGAACAACATGTCATATTTTGGCTGAAGTTTTGGGTTTCAAAAAAACTGTGTGCACAATGGGTGCCGCATTTGCTAACAATGCAACAAAAACACGTTCGAATGCGACTTTCTGAGCAACATTTGGAGCAATTTCGAAAGTATAAAAAGGATTTTCTGCGTCGATTCATCACTATAGATGAGACTTGGGTCTACCACCATGATCCTGAATCAAAACATGAGGCTAAGGAGTGGTGTGAACCAGGCACTTTGGCTCCGAAGCGAGTTTGTGTCCAGAAATCGGCCAAGAAGGTGTTAGAGTCAGTTTTTTGGGATGCAAAAGGAATTTTTTTGATAGATTATCTCCAAACTGGTAAGACAATCAACTCTGATTATTATTGTGACCTTTTGGACCAGTTGGATGAAAAAAATTGTGAAAAAAGACCCGGTTTGCAGAAGGAAAAAATCATTTTTCATCAAGACAATGCACCTGCTCACACAGCTCAAAAAACCATCGCGAAAATCAGTGAATTGATTATCAATCAACCAATCAATCCACCCTATTCGCCAGATTTAGCTCCCTCTGACTTCTGGCTGTTCTCACACCTCAAAAAATTCCTTCGTGGAAAGCATTTTTCATCAAATGAAGAGGTTATAGCCGTCGTAGAGGAGTATTTTGCAGGCCTTCCAGAAAGTCACTTCCGTGATGGGACAACAAAGTTGGAAGATCGTTGGACCAAGTGTATTGATCTTATGGGAGACTATACTGAGCAATAAAAGTGATTTCCCCCCAAAAAAAATGTATTTTCATTTCCGCTTTCAAAACTTTTTGACTAACCAGTATTACTTGTAACCTAGAAACAAAAAACTACGAAATAGGCACTTTTCCGAACTTATAGTAGAATTTATTATTACTTGTAACCTAGAAACAAAAAACTACGAAATAGGCACTTTTCCGAACTTATAGTAGAATTTATTATTACTTGTAACCTAGTAAACAACCATATTATTCCTAAACTTAATTCATAGTTAAGTCATTTTTAACATAAAGAAGAAAATGGTTGTATGTATATAAATATTGATACTGGACTTCCCAACTACTACATGCATAATACACTGGACATCCCACCGCTAGGGTCTGCTACTACATGTGTCCGTGATTTACGTGGATAATTTCAAATTGTTAAGGTCCATTAATGCTTTTTGGCAAAAAACTACGAAATAGGCGCTTTTCCGAACTTATAGTAGAATTTATTATTACTTGTAACCTAGAAACAAAAAACTACGAAATAGGCACTTTTCCGAACTTATAGTAGAATTTATTATTACTTGTAACCTAGAAACAACCATATTATTCCTAAACTTAATTCATATTTAAGTCATTGTTAACATAAAGAAGAAAATGGCGCATAATACACTGGACATCCCACCGCTAGGGCCTGCTACTACATGTATCCATGATTTACGTGGAAAATTTAAAATTGTTAGGGTCCATTAATGCTTTTTGGCAAAAAAACTACGAAATAGGCGCTTTTCCGAACTAATAGTAGAATTTATTATGAAAAGTCAATTTCGGGACTCGGAAAATGTGGAAAAATACAAATTATCGTTCTCCTAATCAACGAACTTTCACTGTACATTTTTTTGAGATATTAACCTTGTTTATTATTGAAAGAATAGTTATTATAATTTTCTTTAAATATTATTAAAACTGTTTCAGGCTGAGAAAAAGAGGACGGAAAGGATGAAAGTAATCCATGACAAAGATCTGAAAAATAAGGAGATCGAATTGGCCACTCTCAAAGGGAAATTAAGGACTCTGGAACAAACCTCTGGAGCTGGAAGTAAAAAGATTGAAGATCTTAAGAAGGAGTATGATATCAAATTCAAACGTGAGTTACTTTTGATAATCGTTCGTAATTAGAAATATTGATATCAACAAGTAATCAGTTCAGAAATATTGATATCAACAAGTAATCAGTTCAGAAATATTGATATCAACAAGTAATCAGTTCAGAAATATTGATATCAACAAATAATCAGTTCAGAAATATTGATATCAACAAGTAATCAGTTCAAAAATATTGATATCAACAAGTAATCAGTTCAGAAATATTAATATCAACAAGTAATCAGTTCAGAAATAAAATAAACATTTTATTCTTAGATTTGGAAGCAGATTTGGGCAAAGAGAAGAAAGAATATGAAGAATTGACATCAAAGTATGAAATCCTGGAAGAGGAGCATGTTGTCACTAAAGCTAAATTGACTATTGAAAAGGAAACAGCGCAAGGGTATGTCCATAAAAAAAAATTGATAAATAATTATTATTTATAATTATGTAATTCTTTGTATGAAAACAAGAGTATCTTTATTGTATGGTTTTAGTACCTTTTTTGATACTCACTAGTGAAGATATTAGTGTTAAAATAATACATTTATTCCATATTATTTTGTATGAAAACAAGAGTATCTTTATTGTATGGTTTTAGTACCTTTTTTGATACTCACTAGTGAAGATATTAGTGTTAAAATAATACATTTATTCCATATTTTTGTTGTATGAAAACAAGAGTATCTTTATTGTATGGTTTTAGTACCTTTTTTGGTACTCACTAGTGAAGATATTAGTGTTAAAATAATACATTTATTCCATTTTTTTTATATGAAAACAAGAGTATCTTTACTGTATGGTTTTAGTACCTTTTTTGATACTCACTAGTGAAGATATTAGTGTTAAAATAATACATTTATTCCATATTTTTTTTGTATGAAAACAAGAGTATCTTTATTGTATGGTTTTAGTACCTTTTTTGATACTCACTAGTGAAGATATTAGTGTTAAAATAATACATTTGTTCCACAATTTTTTTGTATAAAAACAAGAGTATCTTTATTGTATGGTTTTAGCACCTTTTTTGATACTCACTAGTGAAGATATTAGTGTTAAAATAATACATTTATTCCATATTTTTTTGTATGAAAACAAGAGTATCTTTATTGTATGGTTTTAGTACCTCTTTTGATACTCATTAGTGAAGATATTAGTGTTAAAATAATACATTTATTTCTTACTTTGTTTGCCAGTTGATTTCTTGAGTGTGGCCTTACTAAAGATGAGAAAAAGGATCATATTTCACAAGTGAAGATCTATTTAATTATCTTTTCTAATTTTTTACCAATAGTTCGTTCTTACTCTAATTATTGACAATTTACACTACATCATTTAGAGAGCAAGTTCTCCTCAATAGTGCTACATTCGAGACTCGAACCCATTATTATTGCCAGATTAAAAATATTACAAAATAAATAAATACAAGTAAGGATGGAAAAGAGTGGCTGCGGTCATTAGATTAAGCACTTCCTAACATATACATATGTTCAGAAAAACATATTTGGTATAAATTTCACACAGAACTTATCAAAGGAAGACGAACTACAAAGAAACCTTTGTAGATGTTCCGATATGTGATAATAACACATTCAGCTTTTTAGATGTTGTGTAATGTATGTGTATAGAATTCATATACAATGATAAATTTTACTAAGACTTAAAAAGGTTGTCTTCAAGTATTTTCTAAAGCTGCGCATGCCACCCATGTCTCTAATATTAAGAGGCATACCATCTAGGCCACAGGAACAGCAACATCAAAAACTCTATAGTAATACTCCACCGTATTGGATCAGTTTATTATAGTCAATTTATTACATGAAGAAGATTTCAACCTCAAAGTTGTACTCGTTTCTGAAAGAACATCTCTCAGACACAGATTCCAAAGTCGTACTCTTCTCTGAAAGAACATATCTCAGGCAAAGATTCCAAAGTCGTACTCTTCTCTGAAAGAACATCTCTCAGACAAAGATTCCAAAGTCGTACTCTTCTCTGAAAAAACATCTCTCAGACAAAGATTCCAAAGTCATACGCCTCTCTGAAAAAACATCTCTCTGAAAAAACATCTCTCAGACACAGATTCCAAAGTTGTATTCCTCTCTGAAAGAACATCTCTCAGACATTGATTCCAAAGTCGTACTCCTCTCTGAAAGAACATCTCTCAGACACAGATTCCAAAGTCGTACTCCTCTCTGAAAGAACATCTCTCAGACACAGATTCCACAGTCGTACTCATCTCTGAAAGAACATCTCTCAGACAAAGATTCCAAAGTCGTACTCCTCTCTGAAAAAACATCTCTCAGGCAAAGATTCCAAAGTCGTATGCCTCTCTGAAAGAACATCTTTCAGACAAAGATTCCAAAGTCGTACTCCCCTCTGAAAGAACAACTCTCAGACACAGATTCCAAAGTCGTACTCCTCTCTGAAAGAACATCTCTCAGACACAGATTCCAAAGATGTACTCCTCTCTGAAAGAACATCTCTCAGACACAGATTCCAAAGTCGTACTCCTCTCTGAAAGAACATCTCTCAGACACAGATTCCAAAGTCGTACTCCTCTCTGAAAGAACATCTCTCAGACAAAGATTCCAAAGTCGTACTCCTCTCTGAAAGAACATCTATCAGACACAGATTCCAAAGTCGTATTCCTCTCTGAAAGAACATCTCTCAGGCAAAGATTCCAAAGTCGTACTCCTCTCTGAAAAAACATCTCTCAGACACAGATTCAAAAAATACAATGGAAACATCTCTATTAAGGGACTTGAAAACAAAGAGACATTTTTTTTAAATCAATCCGTTTGGGACACTTGAGCCACTGTAAACTTTTTAGAAGTGTACTAATATAACAATATTTATTACCAGCCTAGAAGTTGCATTAAAAACAGTCTAGAAATTTTCTAAATAAATCTAATTAAATTAAAATTCCAGCAATCTCTGTCTTCTATCCTAATCTATTGTAGTTCCTACATGTTAGTAGCAAATTTCTTTTTTATATTCCATACTGCAAGCACATTATAAAATATAAAAACCAAAATTAATGTATTTTTTTTCTAAATCATTCTTTTTAATGCATTTGTCATAATTTCGATCAAATCGAAATTAATTCTTCTCATATCTCTCACTGACATGGTTCAGAAAGGCGACAATATACTCATATGCAAGGTGTTTATTAACGTGTTCCTCGCGGGAAGCACAAACGCCTGTGATCTGATCTGTAGCATTCCTTTGTGTATTTTACGTAATGTTTAGTTTATCTCCTTTATTTAATGAGTCTCCTTAAGATTAACGACTATTATTTATTATCAGAATATTACTTGAATGTCATGTTTACTTGGTGTTGTAATCAAATATCAGTGGTTCTAAACAAAATACGCGTTTAAACTTAGAAATTAAAAAAACGACGAAAATTTTGCCGCGCACAGGATTCGTGGAATTTGATTTTTAACGCGGTGTACAGGTTAATCAGTATAATTGATTATATTTTTCTGTACTACAAATCGGATAATTGGTTTTATTTATATAACACTCTCAATGTTATCTGTCAACATTTAACTTCACTTTGTTTCTACTACAAAATACGAGTACTACCGAGAAATATTTTTAATTATTATTTTATTTCAGTGAATTATTGCAGCTTCAAAGAGAGATATCAAATACCAACTCAGAACTCAAATCTCTACAAGATGTATACAATTCTAAAACGGATGCCTGGATTAAAGAAAAAATGGAACTTCAGGTGAAATAATTATTTTAGTTTATTCTATACGGTGAAACCCCGTTTTTTAAGTTTTTGAAGGGACTGATAAAAAAAAACGTAATTGGAGGGAAAACGTAGATTCGGGGCTAGAAAAAAAAATGTAAAATTGAAAACTATTTTTTTTATTTAGATAATCACACAAATCGGAAAACTCTTTTCAATCGATTCGCGATTTTTTATTATCGTAGCCAAAGTTGTAATGGGTATCCTCAAATCACGCGCGAGCGAAACACGTGAACCAACATGTCAATTCATTTTTTCGAGAATTTTCCTTTCCTCTTGAATCGATAATATTTTTCTTTGCTGAGACATTATTTGAAGGGATTCAACGAAAAATTAAAAGAAATTAAAAAAATGTAAATTGACACACGAAATACACGACAATTGACGATTGAAATTGTATGTACACGACCGACACGTTTAAAACACAAGCATAGATTGACCAAATACATATACAGTCTGCCTGCCTCATATTCGCTAAATTTCCCACCAATTGCATCGTATTCCACGCCTCGTGTAACCTTGACCATGAGCGCTGCAGGTGCAGGTGCACACGTGTCTATAAATAGAAACAACATATTTCTGCTTCCTAATATTCATTTCAAATATTTTAAATCGTCGCGTATTTAATTAAATATGTTCATAAATTGATTTGCGTTATAAATATTTCAAACGTAAATTGCGGGAAATAAAAACGTAAAAGCTGGTGGGTACTAAATGTACTAAAATAATACGGGATTGGAAAAATTGAATGCAAACAGCGGGAAAACGTGAATTTCGGGCACGTTAAAATGGGATCATTAAGTAACATACAGTACCCGGCGGTAAGTAATGCACATTGAGCTTAAGAAAGAGACTGTCGGTTTGTAGAGCGTCGTCTCTGTCGCCACGATGCGACTGACAAATTGCGACGGAACATGTGTAGGAATGACAGAGACAACGCTCTACAAACCGACAGTCTCTTTCTTAAGCCCGATTTATTTTGCTTACTGCCGCGTACTGTACAACTTTACAGTGTTGTATATTATATTGTATTAAGTGGATTTATCTCTTTTTCAGGACAAGTTGTCATCATTAGAGGAGCGCTTATGCGGAGGTGGCTGGGAGGTGGAGAAGGCCAGGCTGACAGCCAAGCTGGATCAGAAGGAAAAGGAGATGGAACACATAACCAATGAGAGGGATGTCACTAATCATCTGCAGGAGGCACTTAAGAGAGAGGTTAGCGATTATAAAACCTTTATATCAGGTATTCATTTTCTGTACAGATAATTGCAAATTTCCTACACTTTATTACATATACTATATGGAAGGACCTTAACTCTTCTGAACGGGACTGCTTCGGATATTGACATATTTCATATCACATTACCAAAAGCAAAAGTAAATTTTCTTCTAAGATTGAGCGCGTTAGAAAGCACTCATGAACGTACTTAAGTGACTTTGAATATATGTGTATGTTTGTGTGTATACCATATATGTATGTATGCATATACATTATGTTATTTATTTTTTATTCTATAAATTTTTTCTTTATTTTTAATGTTAACACCTTAAAGACCGCATGTAAATGTATGAGATATACGCCTAGGACCGCATGTTTTTGCGTAAAATTATACTTTTTCCCAAAATTTATTAAAATATTTTTTTCTTTTTTATTTATGAATCAATTTTTATGAATCTTTCAGGAATTGTAAAACATGATTTATTCTTTGTAGTTTTGAATAAAAAGACCTTTTTCATTGTGTTTTTACATTTATATATTTAACACTTCCACATACACATCATTCAAATCATAGAGGTTTCGATGAGGAATACATAAAGTATGAAGACCCTGCAAGCAGTATATTTCGAGAAATTAAATAAAATATACGTCTTGGTCACTCTTGTCCGTTCACAGATCGGCAAGGGGTAATCAAATGAATATTTTATAAATAATTATTAAATAAGGTCGAGAGCCACTATCAAAATAATATTATTCGTTTAATGGTTCAAAGATAAGATCACAAACGTAAAATAACTCCGTTTGATGGCTCATTTTACGAAAACAGATGTTGCGAACGAACAAATCTTCGCATCTAAGAAAAAATGTTACGGGTCCTTGACATGTCGTAAAATATAAAATTGATTATGTTCAAAAGTGTTACGTTGATTATTTTAAGCTCAGCTAAAATAGAAATAAACAAATCACCCACGAGATAAGTGTTTTTATAGAAAAAAAATATATCTTTGCATTTTGACATACGATATTGAAATATTTTCACCTGATTATTATTGCTGCTCTTTATTTATTTTCTTGCATTAATTTTCATTAATGCAAAAAAATAAATATTAATGAAATTATTTTTCAATTTGCCCGAGAGATGGTGTAGAGTTCGACTAAAAACAAAAAAATATCCAAACAAATTCGGTCGGACCATAAAAAATATCACAGACACTCGAGATAAGATTTGAAAAGGGCGAATCCAGGTCAAATTTCATATTCGTAAAATCTTAGAAATGAGATACTAACGTTCATGAAATCGACTCATAGCTATGACACGAACCTTTTTAAATTGCATGAATTTATTTTCGAATGAACACATGTTTTGTTTTACTCAATAGATGGCATTGAGTTCGACTACTTATAAATCCGCGATAACGCGGGACCGGTCCTTAACGGTTGAATCAAATTTCCGCGCCAGGACCAGTCGTTAGAGTGTTAACGTTTCTTGTATTTTTCAATATAATTAGGCTAAGCCTGTTTTGAGAAAATAAATAAATATGTGCATAGTGGTAATATTACTATATGTTAACTTAATGTACACTTTCATGTCAGTCTCAGTTGCATGTTATACTTTATTTTTGTTTTATTTTACATTCAATACATGCTCAACTCAATTACATCAAATATGTAACAAAAAAAATGTATTAAAAGTATAAATATAGCATAATGACAACAGGAATATATTAAAAGTATAAATATAGCATAATGATAACAGGAATATATTAAAAGTATAAATATAGCATAATGACAACAGGAATATATTAAAAGTATAAATATAGCATAATGACAACAGGAATATATTAAAAGTATAAATATAGCATAATGACAACAGGAATATATTAAAAGTATAAATATAGCATAATGACAACATGATTAACATTACTCATGCTTCCCTGTGAAGTGACTCAGTTATATCTACAAAGTTTATTAAGGAATTTAATTCTCAATTTATCCACCGAGATGTGGAAGATATCGATATCATAAAAATTCGTTCAACAAGGTCATTCCGTGTGGGAGCGGTGATGCTCTTAACACCCCAGTTTGTCAATATATCACCGAAAGCCATTTTTATTTATGATGGCGTAAATAATTATCCTGTACAAGAGTTTGTCAATTAACTTTTTACTATTTGCTATTTTACACATCAGCAATTTATGTAAACAGGTGCATAGATCTCTTCTAATGCTTCAAAATGAGTTTGGCTCAAAAATGTATTGTAGATTAAATCGCTATCAATTTTGATACAGACACATAATCTTACAGTACCCGGCAGTATTTGTCAGTCGTTGACAAGCGTTCTAATCTCTTTCTTAAGCCCAATGTGTATTACTTACCGCCGGGTACTGTACATCCTATAATACCAGTTGTAAAAGCTTGTAAATCATTACAATTATTATCTTTAACAACAAAGTTTATATGTTGTAAATCAATCGCTACAGTAAATGTTAAATTTGTTATCATTAACAACAAAGTTTAAATAATTTATTTATGTTGTAAATCAATCGCTACAGTAAATGTTAAATTTGTTATCATTAACAACAAAGTTTCAATCATTTATTTATGTTGTAAATCAATCGCTTCAGTAAATGTTAAATTTGTTATCATTAATAACAAAGTTTAAATAATTTATTTATATTGTAAATCAATCGCTACAGTAAATGTTAAATTTGTTATCATTAACAACAAAGTTAAAATCATTGTAATTTGTTTTATCAAACATTTTTTATTCCACTTTTTGTAACGGTATAACCCTACCGGTTTCAAGGCTTTCACCTCATCTTCAGGGGACGTCCCATGCCTCCCCCAGCCCTTAGTCCCCAGCCCGAATGTTTACCATTAGAGGCGTGTATCTCAGTACCAGTTCGAACCGAATTTAGTCTTGTTTGTGCTCCCCTAAAGATGAGGTGAAAGCCTTGAAATCGGTAGGGTTATACCGTTACAAAAAGTGGAATAAACAGTGTTTGATAAAATAAATTACAATGTCTTCAAACCTCCACAATGTTAATGCTTTAACTATAAATAACATAATGTAAAGTTTAAATCATTTATTTATGTTGTAAATCAATCGCTACAGTAAATGTTAAATTTGTTATAGTTAACAACAAAGTTTAAATCATTTATTTATGTTGTTAATCAATCGCTACAGTAAATGTAATTTTTTTTTTAAAACACTTTTATTTCAGTGAATATTTGTAAAATATGGTTTCACTACTTGTTCTCTCATATATTTGAAATGTTTATATTTTTTTTATTTACAAATTTATTTTTTGTCAATAGGTTGAAGAACTTAGGAAAAAGCTTGACGACTATGACAAGGTGACCAAAGTACAGCGAAATCTTACAATGGACAATTCCAACATGGAGCGGGAGATCAAAACACTGCAGAATAAGTTGGCCTCGCAGGAGAAAGCCAAGAAGACAGAAGTGGCTGAGTGCAAGCTGAGATACGAAGCACAGATGCAATCCATACAGGATGAGCTGCAATCTGTGCAGACACAGGTAAACAGAACAATAACTTCATGTAGTAAAACACTTTTCTTCAATCATGTTTTTTTATAACAAAGTCAAGGAAGTTGTTAATTTTTCCGTTTGCTAATAGTTTTCTTAACCCTTCCCTTACGGTGATAAAAATGAAACGCGTGTTCCGGTGTTGGGTAGTGAGTACGCGATAAAAAATTAGCGATTTTAAATCGGAAAAATAAGAACATTCATAGATAATCCCCTTAATTAATTATAATTGAAGTTAAAAATTATAATAATTGAGATTTATTTGCTTAAAACATTAAAAAACCATCTGTCACCGCTCACGGAATGGGTGTAGGTCTAGTCTCGTTGCCAGCTCAACAGCTACTGCAGCGCGGCAGGGTTGGGGGCTAACTCGGGCGTCGCTTACACTTGCGAGGTGGAGACAATTGCGCTCCTCGCTATTCAGTGACGTATGCAAAAGTGAGATGCGAATATAGTGTCGCGCTTCCCGCATACTTTTCACCTATCGTCAAGGCCCAAGATCGAGGCACTCACAGCGTTTAAATGCGAATTTGTTTCCGATATTCAGAAAATACTTACGATGTAGTCGATAAATTCTGATTATTATTAATATTATTTTTTAAATCAATGCGTAAATATATTATGGAGGAATACCTAAAATCTTAACCTTGTATTTATTATATTTATAGAGATATTGATGGTTATTTGAAGCAACGTGTAGAAGATACCCAACACCGGGAAGGAATGGTTAATGTGAAGTATATGATATTTCTACCACTAATTGGAGACATTTTTTATTGAAATGTTCCAGTACCAATATTGTAGGACATGTCTTTATTTGATATAATACGGTTAGGTTCAATCCCACCACTGCTCACATTGTCATAGGGCACAAAATAAGTCTCCATCTAGCGTTATCAATGGTAGAAGATGAAAATCTTCTTTATTTATTATGAGTGCAATATCATGTAGTAACGAGAACCAAACTGCTCAAAGGGACTTTTCTACCGGTGATTACATACCGAAGTGTGAAAAGAATACTCATAGCAGCGAGGCATGGTGCCTATCCGAAAGAGATAGACGGAGACTAGAGGCTTTTGAGATGTGGTCCTATAGAAGACTATTAGGAATTTCCTGGAGAGACCACATCACGAATGAAGAGGTTCTCCAACAAATCGAAGGAGGAAGGCACCTGCTCAGGATCTTGTCCGAAAGGCGTGCAAGATGGATCGGTCATATAATACGACAAGAGGGCCTTTTGCATGCCATAATGGAGGGTATGACCGAGGGGACAAACTCTAGGGGACGCCCACGCCGAGAGTACCTGGAGGACCTGTTGGTGGACGTGCGCTGCTCAACATATACAGATTTAAAAAGAGCCGCACAGGACAGGGGGGAATGGAGGAGAAGAGTTGAAATTGCTGCAAACCAGTCTTAGGACTGCAACCACAGAGAGAGAGCAGCGAGGACAGAATTGAGGAGGTAATATTAAAAAAATAACATGTCCACCAAATCAGAATGTTGGGAAATCGCAAAAAAACTGTTTGCATTAAAAATATATGACATAATAATTAATTGTAAAAATATCTGAAATCCTTAAAATCGCTTAAGGTGACTTGATTTGTTGTTTAAAATCGAATCATAATAATTAAAATAGTTATTCTAGTTTAAAATATGGACATGATCCTTTTTGAGTGAACAATTCTACTTAAATCGTTTTTTAATGAACAGGTCTGGGACATGACGTTTTTTGTTCGATTTCAAAAATATTTTACAAAAAATATTAAAAAAATTATTGGGTAGAGTAATTTATTTTAATTTTAATAAAATAAAATAAGTAAAGTGTTACGAAATAAGAAGAAATATTACTATAAATATATTATGTAGGTAGATAAAGCTGTATAGTATAATGCTAGACATTACACTGCACGTACGATTTGAAACTGACAGTTGCTGTTGAACTGGTATGAAGTTAGACACAATCGGAAAGCTATGATTGGTCAATTAGGACATGATCTTTTTTGATCGGTTTGAAGCCTGGACAAGATTCTTTTTGAAAGAAATACTGTTTTTTTATTATGATTTTAAAATTATTTATGTGTTTTTTTATTGAAATGGAAATGTTAAATGGTTTGTACTGTCGATAAGAAAAAATCTGCTTTATCAACTCATTTTTTGTATCTGATAGACATGATTTTTTTTAATGTTACCTCCTCAATTCAGGTCCGACGTTACAAGATAAGGAAATAACTCGCAGCTCGGTAAACAAATTTAATATAAGTATACCATCATCTATGATAATTGTGGTTGATAAGATTGTTATCATTACCATCAGTGCTGTACTCGTAACACCCTTGAGCGGGCTTTGGTCTCCAGCAGCAATTATCATCATACACTTCGGTCCTCAACAGCATTCTTTCAACTCTTCAAGCTTTAGAAAGCACACGCTATTAACCCTTATCATGGCATTGTAACACAGGTGTTACACTAATTTAGGGATTTTTTTAAAATCCAGAAACTGTAACGTAATTTCAAATATGGCAACACATTCAATATACGAGGCATATCCAGAAAGTAAGTGTACTGAATTTTTGTAGGTTACAATTTTTTTTATTTAAACAAAAAAATTACGTGGTAACCGTAGTACATATGTAAGCTATTTTTCGACATAGTCGCCATTCCTCTCAATGCAGGTGGTGAAGCGGGGTATCAACTTTTTGATGCCTTCCTCGAAGTAGTTTCCCGCCAACCCCTCCGTCCACTTCTCCACCTCCTCATTTACCTCCTCGTCGGTTGAAAACCTTTTACCACCCATGTGCAGCTTCAGGGAGGTAAAGAGATAGTCATCTGAAGGTGCTAGGTCAGGGGAATGCGCGGGATGGTTCAGGACATCCCATTTAAACGTGGCGAGCAGTTCCTTCGTGGCGTTGGCCGTATGTGGTTAGACTCCCTTTGTCAGCATGCCTCTCCTCTTGTTCTGAATCGCCCTCCGCAATTTTTTTAGGGTCTAACAGTATCTTGCAGAGTTGATGGTCTCCCCTTGAGGCATATATTTAATTAAAATTATGCCTTGACAGTCCCAAAACACGGATGCCATGATTTTCTTGGCTGAAATTGTGGTTTTGAACTTTTTGGCGGAGGGTGAAGAGGTGTGACGCCACTGTTGAGACTGCCTTTTGGTTTCAGGCGTGTAGTGTGCAACCCAAGTTTCATCTCCAGTAACGATGGAGCGGAGAAATTCATCTCCATGGAGTTTGCAGCGCCTCAAGAACTCTTGCCCGGCCTCCACTCGATTCAACTTGGCGGGAGAGTGGATTGACATTTTTCACAAAACGTGTTATCGCGTCGACACTTCTCAACGTACTGACCTCGAACTGGTCTCGTTGCGGAGGGGAAGGGTCAGGCTATACGCAAGTGTAGCCAACATGTCGAAAATAAAATCCATCCGGTCGTGAGAGCCTCAGTACACTTACTTTCTGGATACACCTCGTATTATACAGTACATGGCGGTAAGTAATATACATTGGGCTTAAGAAAGAGACTGTCGGCCATAATCGGCTAATTTCGGCTTTGTAGAGCGTCGTCTCTGTCATTCATACACGTGGTCCGTCGCGATTTATCTGTCGTTGTCAAGCGTTCTAGGGACAGAGACGACGCTCTACATAACCGAAGTTAGCCGATTATGGCCGATAGTCTCTTTCTTAAACCCGATGTGTATTACTTACCGCCGGGTACTGTACATGCACTATTGTGTGCAGTGGTATCATCTGGTGATAAATATTGACAACGCTATAGCCTTTCAAACGACATCGGGTCAACATGTCTGGACAGCGTGAGTACGTTTTGAAAATTGGGGTAAATAATCTAAATATCTTATTAATCACTACAGGTAGAGAAAATTTTATTCAAACCATTTTCTTTGTTGATAATTCAGCTATGTATCATAAATGTTGTTCGTGTTTAAGATTATAGAATTATTTTATAGCCCTTTTTGTGTTTTATAAAAATTGATATTTTGGCAATGTAACGTGGGTGTAACATATAAAAAAAAAACTATAAGGAAAAGTTGTGATTTTTTTTCTCTCAATTTTCCTTCATAACTTACCATATAACAAGGAATCACCAAAGAAAAACGTTAATATTTGGATAAATTGAACTTTGCCAAGATATGGGTTAAAATTTATAATGGTATATGAACACTACACACATACACTACACTACACCTAAAGTCAAATGTGTTACTATCACATATTGGAAGATATACAAAGGTTTCTTTTAGTTTGTCTTCCCTTTATAAGTTTTCTGCGATTTTCTTACCAAATATGTTTTCTGAACATATGCAGATGCGGAGAAGTATGTAAACTAATGGCCGGAGCCACTACCTTCCTTCCTTACACTCAACTTATATATTTTTATTTTATAAAGTTTTCAATCTGACAATAATAGTGTGTTCGAGTCGCAAGTTAAAGTGCTTTTGAGGAGAGTTTGGTCTGTAAATGGTGCTGTACAAATTGTCATTTTACTATTCTTATTAAACAATCTTGAAACTACTTCTTTCAGGTGTCCAGGTTCAAGCGAGAGAGAGATATGTACAAGCAGATGCTGGATGGGGTTCATAAGACCATGTCTGAAATGAGGAACAGCGGAGACCCCTCTGTGAGAAGCAATAGAAATTCCAATTCAAGTATTGATGAGGTATATTATTTTTTTATGAATTGTCTTAACCCTTCCCTTACGGTGATAAAAATAATACGCGTGCTCCGGTGTTGGGTAGTGAGTACGCGATAAAAAATTAGCGATTTTAAATCGGAAAAATAAGAACATTCATAGATAATCCCCTTAATTAATTATAATTGAAGTTAAAAATTATAATAATTGAGATTTATTTGCTGAAAACATTAAAAAACCATCTGGCAACACTCACGGAACGGGCGTAGATCTAGTCTCGTTGCCAGCTCAACAGCTACTGCGGCGCGGCAGGGCTGGTGGCTAACTCGGGCGTGGATTACACTTGCGAGGTTGAGACAATTGCACTCCTCGCTATTCAGTGACGTATGCAAAAGTGAGATGCGAATATAGTGTCGCGCTTCCCGCATACTTTTCACGTATCGTCAAGACCCAAGATCGAGGCACTCACAGCGTTTAAATGCGAATTTGTTTCCGATATTCACGAAATACTTACGATGTAGTCGATAAATTCTGATTATTATTAATATTATTTTTTAAATCAATGCGTAAATATATTATGGAGGAATACCTAAAATCTTAACCTTGTATTTATTATATTTATAGAGATATTGATGGTTATTAGAAGCAACGTGTAGAAGATACCCAACACAGGGAAGGAAAGGTTAAAAAAAATTTATGAAACTTTTCTTTTATTATTTGTGGCGGTTATACTAAAGAAAATGTAGCATAGTCCCTGTGACGTTTCACAAATTTGCCTGAAAAGTCTAGTAGAATGTGCACAATGTGAAAAGAATCATAATTTTCGAAAAATAAAAGAATTATTTTATTTTTCAAAGAAAGTGATATTATTTTACTTATTGACTTCCTTCACTGACTAAATTTATTTATACAATATTTTCTGTATTGGCACTGTCAGACTTAATATGTTATAGCTCCCAAATATACTATGCTATAGTTTTAAATTTTTTACGAGACCTTTTTTTTTGTTTTCGGGTTTGCATTGACGTAACGTTGGTAATCTTTGCGTTTGCACCAATGTTATGTTGGCAACCTTAAGTGAAAGAAAGAGGTGAGAAGTATGTGACAGCTTGATGGTGTGATTCCATTAGTGTGCTTCAAGTTTTAAATAAATATTGACCCCTGACAGTCCGCAAAAACCACGTCACAGTTTGCAACTCTTCATTAGTGCTGCACTAGTGAAGCAACCATGTTTATGATATAACAATAAAAGCAAGAAAAAAGGGAAAGCTATCAAGTTGCAACTAATAAGACCCTAAGGATTAAAGTGCAAAGCATAGAGAACAGGTTATATCTAGAGATGTGCATGTAATTGTCATTATGGTATCACTTGTTAATAATGATGGCCATATTGGGATAAAGAATGACACATTATGAAATTTCCAGCTGGAAGAGAGCAAGTCCCGTGTAACAAGCCTGAACCAACAGGTGGCCTGCCTGGAGGATGGGCTGTGTGAGGCGCGTCTTGAGGCCTCCCGTGCCCGTACAGAGCTTGTTAGCGAGAGATCTACGGCAGAGATTAAACTTGCTGAAATGCAGTCCAAGCTCAATGAGGTACGTAATTTATTGTTCAATTACTGCAACGTGAGACATTTGGTTGTGCAGTTAGCACATTGGTGTTCTGAACATTATCGTCCTGGTAAAACATTGTCAGTTTGAAGGAGCACTGAGCTATAAGTACTAGAAGGTATAAAGATCTATTATTTTTGCTAAATTGATTGATTCCTTTTTTTTTAAATAAATAAACACAACAACATAGTATGAGTATGTACCATATACGAGTATATCCTGAAATTACGCATTTATGTTAAGGCTTTAGCGTGTGTCCTAGCAGGACGTGCTGATGATGTTGATGTTGACATCGCTATATTCGTTTTAGTCGAATTCTGTGTTCCTCTTCGTTCGGGGTCATCAATTTAGCGGGATGCTTAATTTGATACGTCGTGATGATTTTGATTTGTTTTGTATTTAAAATAAAATACGTCGATTCAGGAATGCGGGAAGTGAGAGTGAATAGTCGGTAAATAATAAACAGAAATGAATGGTCAAGCGAATAATAACAAGTGTCTTTATTCAACGATAAGTAGGTATATATAGAATTTCAGAACGGGACGCGTGACTGCGTCCGCGGTATATCTCGATCTCACTCCTCCGCGTGCTGAGGTGGTCGCAAGCGCTGCGGATACTACAGTGGGTAGGATATTTATTGTCGAAACGGCGAGACGGCGTGATATGTTCTCTTTCTACCTTGGAATGCGATGTAAATATTATTTGCGTGTAAACAGTGTTGACGTTTCTGGTATGTGACAATTGTACATATCCAGAGGTTGATTCATCGGTCGTTGACCCTGCATGTTGACAATATTTAGGGACGTGGGTATTCCCTACAAGGCAATGGAAAAGCAAATAAGTTTGAGAAGAAGCTATCAAACGGTCTGGACTTATCTCATAACATCCTCTCAATCAAGATATGCCCCCACCAATAGGAGGGCGAGCCCGGCAGTGATGACTTCAAATGTTTTTCAACCCACGTCCTTGTACACGTTAATTATAATACAAAAAAGTTAAATGATAATAAATAAGCAGTTTATACAATTATAAACTCAATCGATATGTAGAAAAATTGTTAAAAACAAACACACAATCCCAAATTTACTGATATCTAAAAGATAAAAAATAAAAGATGAATCCAAATTTTGACAAAACAGAAATAAACTAGAAAGCAATTCTTTCGATTTGTTCAAATATAATGAAATTGTGGCGGTCGCACACGCGGTCAATGACCGATGAAATGACCTTTGCATTCCTTAGCAATGCAAAACAAACAAGTACGAAGTCCACGCGCCGGTCATTCAACTCATAGCCGACGCGGAGCGCATTCCATGCTAGAGCGAGAACGCACCACACCTGCCACACCAGTTCCGTAAATAAATTATCACCTACATACAGTCCCCGGCGGTAAGTAACACACATCGGGCTTAAGAAAGAGACTTCGACTTTGTAGAACGTCGTCTCTGTCGCACGACAAATCGCGACGGAACACATCTATGAATGACAGAGACGACGCTCTACAAAGCCGAAGTCTCTTTCTTAAGCCCGATGTGTATTACTTACCGCCGGGTACTGTACGACATTAATCGTTTTGCGAATGCAGAAACGAGACGAAGGATATCTTGCTCGCATTCCTGCACACACGCGGGAATAGTATAAATACCTACGTTTACTAATAAAAACTCTTCTTCCGCATTGCGATCGAAAACGTGTTTTATTTATCAACAAATCATCATCATCTCTTCCCTTAAGGACATAGTTCCTAAAAATCAAAAGTATCAAAATGTTAGTGAATCTTTCCAATTTTGTTTGCATACAGGTAGTCGTCGACTTACGACTGTTCGACTTTACGATCACAATTCGCGATCGGTTGTCCGCCTGCGCTAAGTGTGGCGCTAGCAGTCCACGTACGCTACATATTGTATTACTATGCGCATGTGCGCATCGCGGTCAGTATTAGCTGCGGCTTCGTCCAATAAGGACGTGTTGTCTTGTTATAAGCATTTAAGCCCTTCCGAGATGTCTACAAAAAGGAGAATGAAAACTTATTGCACATTTTGAAAAAATGGACCCAAACATCGAACGATTTGCAAGGGTTGAACGGATGGCACACAACGTGTTTCACCCATATCATGAAATATACACGAGGAGAAGAAGAAACAAATAATCCAGACAAAGCTCACAATGTTTATGCAAAAAAATAAACAAGGGGCAAATAAAAAGTTGATATGTATAACAAACACCTGTATTTTGTATTTTCATACGTTTTATTAACATAATATTTAACAAATTTTACTGAAGCATAAATTTTTACTTAATCCTAACAAATGTAAAAATAAAAAAACAAAGCAAAACGTAAAGATATTCGAATATCAGACATGCTGATATATGATAAAGACAAACTCGAAAAATAATAAAAAAAAGAAAGCATAGAGAACCTCGATAAATGACAGTGGTGATACACTGATTATAACAAGAACATAGAAAACAGTCTTATAATATCACACACTATAATTTACACATGTACGGAAATTATTGCATAAGCCGACTTACGACCAGATCAACTTACGACCTGTTTATCGGACTTGAGTGCGGTTGTAAGTCGACGACTATACTTCAGAAAGTCTAGGATGAACCGTGCGACGTTTAAAACGTCATGTCACAAAGGGATGGGGTAAAATCGTTTTTTTTTACAAATCGAATAGTTTTTTTATAAATCGAACAATTATTTTTCTCTAAACTGACGTTTTAATTCCTAATTTTCATTATACTGACTTTCTAATGTATTGTATGATTTGTATGTATCTTTAAATAGGCCAAGATCCACTATGAATTAATACTAATTACGAACATTTAATTAAAATCGATTTTTAAAAATCCAATTATCGAATACCCTATCCCTAGCCAATGCGGACTAACGTAGTGACTTTTGATAAACGTCACCAAATATTATTTGATTTGAACAAACTGCCATATTTTTGCTTATTTGTGACAAGATGTATTAATTTGTCATTATTGTTAGTTTTATGCAATGTATTTACTTAAATAACTTATATTAAAGTTGATAAAATAATTAAAATTACTGAACATCGTTACAAGGTTGTATTGGGGGAAATTTGTGAGCTGTCATGGGACTCATCCTAGATTTTCCGAACTATACCTGTATATATTTTTTACTCAATCAGTTTAAAACATTTCCTTCATTTTAGAAAATATGTTACTTTATAAAATTTGCTAAATAATAAATGACTTGAACACAATAATATATGATAGGTGAATTTTACACAGAATAAAAAGTAATAAAAGTATGTAGTGAATAAAAAGTAATAAAAGTATGTAGTGAATAAAAAGTAATAAAAGTATGTAGTGAATAAAAAGTAATAAAAGTATGTAGGGAATAAAAAGTAATAAAAGTATGTAGTGAATAAAATATATCTATACATTAAGTTTAACTTATAGTTGCTGAGTGGGTTTGCTTTTTTGATCTTTATTTATTTATTTAAATTTGATTCAGGTTCATATTTAATAATGCAATGGAAAATAAAATACATTTGCGAAGAAGTTATCAAATGGTCTGGACTTATCTCGTAACATCCTCCCAATCGAGATATGCCCCCACCAATAGGAGGGCGAGTCCGGCGGTGATAACTTCAAATGTTTTTCAATTACTCACATATTAAATAACAAGAAAAAAAATATTTGTTAAAAGTCTAAATATAGCAAAATGATAATAGGAATAATGTCCTTCATATTTCCCTGTGAGGTGATTTAGTTATATCTACAAAGTTTATTAAGGAATATAATCCTCGATTTATCCACCAAGATGTGAAAGACGACCTCCGTGGCCTGGTGGTAAGACACTTGTCTGCCGATCCGGAGGCTGCGTGTTCGATCCCCGCTGGAACCCAGATTTTTTTAAATAGGATTCCAGTCTGGTTAACACTTAGGGCCTATAAAAACATATTTCTAATTGGTTGGAAGAGATTGCCACATGGCAATAAACTCGCCAGGTAAAAAAAAAAAAGATATCGATATCAGAAAATTCATTTAACAAGGTTATTCCGTGGTCAACTGGTATTGCTTTCAAAATCTAAGTTTGATTTAATCCTATGAGTAGGATGATTCTATAATATATTTCTTTCATTTTCATCTTAAAAGGACCTGCCTAACTAATTACCGTATTGGCTCGACTATAAGGCGAGGTCTTTATTTAAAAAGGCGACACGTAAATAGCAGGGTCGCCTTATATTCGAGTTTTATTTTTCATAATATTATAATGATTACTCCGTGGCCTGGTGGTAAGATACTTGTTTGCCGATCCGGAGGTTGCGGGTTCGATCCCCGCTGGAACCCAGATTTTTTAAAACAGGATTCCAGTCTGGTTAACACTTAGGGCCTATAAAAACATCTTTCTGGTTGGTTGGAAGAGATTGCCACATGGCAATAAACTCGCCAGGTTAAAAAAAAATGATGAGGGAAATGTTTTTTTCTCCAAAAAGCAGGTAAAAAATAGGGGTCGCCTTATAATCAGGATTGCCCTATAGTCGGGCCAATACGGTAGTTGTTGTCATTGCCTTCATATATTTTTTCTGCACCGTTTAACCCTTGCCTTACTGTGCTAAAAAATTCTGCCAGACACGGTGCTGGACGCTAAGCATCCAGTGAAAAATGTATATTTTAAATTAAAATTATGCAAAATCTGCTAGAATATTTTTTTGTAATTAGCTATAAAAATAATTTTGTTATGTATTAAAACGTCGAATAATCAAATAAAATATAAGTCCTGGTCACTCACTATCCATCACAGGGTGGCAAGTGTTAAGGTGATGCAAAGTAAACCTTTTTTCTTAAGTTATGAAAAATCTTAAAAAAATATGTGTATTAATTTTCAGTTTGAAGAGGAGAGATTAGTGGCATCAGGCAGGACAAAGATTCCTGGACTCCGCACCAGACTGGAGCTAGCTTGGCAGAAAGAACGGGAGGACCAGCAGCGGCTGTTGCAGGAGACATCCACTCTTGCGAGAGATCTCAGGCAGACATTATTTGAAGTAATTTTTCTTATTCATTCTCTAATAATAATTTCATAGCAAAATACAATTTTATTAAAATATATGAAATTTCTAGGTGGAACGAGAACGCGATAAAGAGAAACTCGACATGAAGAGACGAATAGATCAGCTCAAAAAGAATTCTGAAGAAGAGACAGACGAGAATAAAAAGAAGGTAAGAAATAGTTTTTTAGTACAGTTTCATTATTATTACCATATTTAACACAAGCCTTGGATATTTGGTTGAAGTCGCATTATGTTTATATACTATGCGTATCCAGAAAGTAAGTGTACTGAAGCTCTCACGACTGGATGGATTTTATTTTCGACATGTTGGTTACACTTCCGTGTAGCCTGACCCTTCCCCTTCGCAACGAGACCGGTTCGAGGTCAGTACGTTGTGAAGTGTCGACGCGACAACACGTTTCGTGAAAAATGTCAATCCAATCTCCCGCCAAGTGCGAAATACGCGGCGTCATCCGTTATCTCGTTTGGAAGGGAAACCTCCGGTTGAGGTTTATAATGAGGTGAAAACTGCATATCTCTTCACCCTCCGCCAAAAAGTTCAAAACCACAATTTCAGCCAATAAAATCATGGCATCCGTGTTTTGGGACTGTCATGGCATAATTTTAATTGAATATATGTCTCAAGGGGAGACCATCAACTCTGCAAGATACTGTGAGACCCTAAAAAAATTGCGGAGGGCGATTCAGAACAAGAGGAGAGGCATGCTGACAAAGGGAGTCTGCCTGCTGCACGACAATGCAAGACCACACACGGCCAACGCCACGAAGGAACTGCTCTCCTCGTTTAAATGGGATGTCCTGAACCATCCGCGCATTCCCCTGACCTAGCACCTTCAGATTACTATCTCTTTACCTCCCTGAAGCTGCACATGGGTGGAAAAAGGTTTTCAACCGACGAGGAGGTAAAGGAGGAGGTGCAGAAGTGGAGGGAGGAATTGGCGGGAAACTACTTTGAGGAAGGCATCAAAAAGTTGATACCCCGCTTCACCACTTGCATTGAGAGGATGCATTGGCGACTATGTCGAAAAATAGCTTACATATGTACTACGGAAACCACGTAATTTTTTTGTTTAAATAAAAAAAATTGTAACCTACAAAAATTCAGTACACTTACTTTCTGGATATGCCTCGTATATAAGAATGGCCTACCCAAAAAAATAATGAATAAAAACAACATTCTTAATTGAACGAGCCAATTGAACAAACAACCCAGTTCAGATATCTTGGCAGTGAACTGCTCAGCTCTCATGACCTCCCCAGAGAAGTAAGGCCTCAGGTAGATAAAGCTTCAGTTGTGGCGGGCTGCCTGAGAGATGTCATATGGAGGAATAAAGATATGAGAACAGACAGCAAGGCACGCATTTATAAGACCTGTGTGCGATCTATCCTCACATATGGTATCGAAGCGAGGGTGGACACTGTCAAGACCAAAAGTATGCTTAGGACAACAGAAATGAGAACTCTACATGCTATTGGTGGGAAGACTTTGCGTGATCGTATAAGGAACACCATAATCCGAGAGGTCTGCGAGGTCCAAGATGTGGTCAGATGGGGACGACAGCGTTGACGATACTGGTACCAACATGTCCAGAGAATGAATTCTACAAGAATCCCATACATAGCTCTGCATGGGGTACCGGATGGACGGTGCCCACCAGGGAGACCCCCGAAACGATGGAGAGATAGCTGGAGCTCAGCATCACAAGAGGATAATCCTGTAATAACAGATTTCTGAGTCTACAGAAAGTTGAAGAAGAACAACATTCTTAAGTGATTCTCCTACAAAATAAAATTTTATTATTCACGTACACAAAAGAGAGCATAATACATATGAAACATAACAACAATTTAAAGGATATACAATAAATACGAGTATCACACATCAAACAAAAACAAGAAAAAACATATAACATAACAAGAAAACGATAAATAAAAGATGAAAAAAATAAACATTAAGTATAATTAATAATGTGTTGGTATTGCACGCGCATGCTTAGTGGTTATTTCATGTCCGTCGAGCATACATACACAGTAAAATTTACCAACTGTCAAAAGTCACTGAATGTCTCAATGACAACAATTTATACAGGTTACTAATTTACATTGAATATGACGTAAGGAAAATATAATTGTCGAAATTGAACGAACAGAGATAAAATTATCTAGGTAGATATTGCTGATTAATATTAAAATCCAAAAGGTATCTTATTTGGGTCATGTGCTTAGAGGAGCAAAGTACAAATTACTGTACCTGATCATCCAAGGCAAAATAGAGGGTCGAAGAGGTGTTGGCAGGAGGTAAATCTCCTGGCTCCGCAATATATATGATTGGACTGGTATAAGGAGCGTTGGGGATCTTTTTTGGGCTGCCGGGGATAAAGATGCCTACTCTCAGGTGATAGTCAACGTTGCGGAGACCTGACATGACACTAGAAAGAAGAAGAAGAAGATATAGCTTGCGGCTGCATAAAGATAAGTTGTGGGCAGCATGCAGCCCCAGGCTGTAATTTGTCCCAGGGTTGATTTAACAGTTTTTTTTAATTAAAAAATCAATTAAAAATTAACAAAAATCCCTGCTTGACTCCTTTACAGTGCTAGAGAAATAAATTCGTACAAATAATTTATTTATTGTATATATTATATAAGGAATAATTTTTAAACTTAACTGAATAATTAAAAGAAGAAATTATAACTGAGATACAAATTAACGTAAGATGTTATATTTTTTTTTAAACATATAGTCATGTTTTGAATAATGGCAGATAACAGAGCTACAATGTGATCTTCTGGAGTTGCGCGATGCCCATGCTAAGCTGAGGACCACCAACGAGAAGCTGAGGAGGGAGAAAGAAAGACACGACCGAGACAGGGACCAGCACAAGATGTCTATAGTGGCTCTCAAGAGATCGCAACAGGTGAAATTACACTTTTATTTTATTCAGATCAATCTAATAAATTTATTCAACCATCAAGAATGGTATTTGAGCAGACGTACTCGTAGAAGAGCAAAACATTTCATTCCTCTTGATAAAAAAATTAATGCAATTCAATCTTGTAAGTTCAGAAGCCGTAACGAGCAAATATTTAAATTACATACATACATGCCATGTTACTGTTTCCCTATCGAGATAGGCAAAGAGTAGAGAGCACTAGACTTGCCTATCGTGACATACATCTTTCATCGCTTCTACATTCATACATCTTATTCAACTTCCTCCAGTTTATCTAATTTATATCTCTACAAATTGAGACAATAACACTTGTTGGTATAATTACTTGTCTTAACTTGTAACCAATTGCACATTAATAAATAACATACATACCGTCACGCTATCTCTTTGTCGGATTAGGCAGAGAGGACAGAGTGACAGACTTGATCTCGTCATGTATCCTTCGCCACTTCTATATCCATACACCTATTTCTCTGACTTTTTACATTTCCTTTTTTTTTTAACCCTTCCCTTACGGTGATAAAAATGAAACGCGTGTTCCGGTGTTGGGTAGTGAGTACACGATAAAAAATTAGCGATTTTAAATCGGAAAAATAAGAACATTCATAGATAATCCCCTTAATTAATTATAATTGAAGTTAAAAATTATAATAATTGAGATTTATTTGCTGAAAACATTAAAAAACCATCTGGCACCGCTCACGGAACGGGCGTAGGTCTAGTCTCGTTGCCAGCTCAATAGCTACAGCGGCGCGGCAGGGTTTGGTGGGTAACTCGGGCGTGGCTTACACTTGCGAGGTTGAGACAATTGCGCTCCTCGCTATTCAGTGACGTATGCAAGAGTGAGATGTGAATATAGTGTCGCGCTTCCCGCATACTTTTCACCTATCGTCAAGACCCAAGATCGAGGCACTCGCAGCGTTTAAATGCGAATTTGTTTCCGATATGTAGAAAATACTTACGATATAGTCGATAAATTCTGATTATTATTAATATTATTTTTTAAATCAATGCGTAAATATACTATGGAGGAATACCTAAAATCTTAACCTTGTATTTATAATATTTATAGAGATATTGATGGTTATTAGAAGCAACGTGTAGAAGATACCCAACACAGGGAAGGAAAGGTTAATATCATTCACTAGATTCAATGATACTTTACTTGGTCTACCTTTACCACACCTTTCACTCATATTTGTTTCGTTAGTATTTCTTACAGTGCTCTTCTTTATAACTCAACACATCAGTCTTAAGTTCACATTCATCCCGTATCACTTCATTCCTATTCCAATATTTTAAATTAGAACTCTTAACCCTTACAGGCACAGGTAAACTTAACTTATGTTTACTCAGGCTGCACAAAAAATAAAAAGTCAAGTTCCTCATTATTTTTTTTAATGTGTTTGAAAAATGATACATACAAATGCTAAATTAACATATTTCCACTTCCTCGGTAGGTCAAGGAGCTCCTGGTGAGGTGGTACAACTTATGTACCACTAGTCCATATTTCCACTGGTACTTCTAATGTACCACCAAATAATGCTGAAATACATCCAAGTAAAATAAATTTTTTAACCTAAATATAAATTTACCACAATTACTGAAGTCAATTTTATCACAACACAACTATTTTTTATTAAAATTTAATACAAATATATAACGTTTTCTTTTATACGCACAAGTCGGCACATCGAGAACAACTAACTGTCGATAATATTAGAAGTTAAATGAATTTGAACAGGACCAGACCTGAAGCTGTGCGGATGTGAGTCATAAGTATTATATTATACAAAGTGGCACGTAATCTGAGTGTGCAGCAATAGAGAGAGGTTTAATAAGTGGTACATTGCGTAAACCACTGTGCAGTACAGCGTCAAAAAAATGTGGTACATAACGTGTACCACTAAGCCTGTAAGGATTAATTCACCTTCAACTTTATCCCCTTATCAGAAAATAAGTTATTTTTATTTTCGCGACCCCCCCCTGATATTTATCCTCAACTCCCCTGGGGATTCAAGACCCAAAGGTTTAGAAATGACGGTCTAAAGTATATAACATCCACATTTGTTGGCTTGGATGAATTTCAAACTGTGAGAAAGATTATAATTTTAAAGATACGAGTATATATACTCGTATATGTATGGGGACTCTCATGCACGTAGATGAAAATAAAAAAAAGAGTCAAGCTTTACAGCAAATATGACCAAATTCCATAGTAACTATGACTGAATCATTAAGGCTAAGGCCACACCGAAGTGCTTCGCTTGGCGCTAAGCTAGGTGCTACGTGACTAATAGACTAGGTGAATAATAGTCACATAGCGTGGAGTGAAGCGTGCAGTGTGGCCATTGAGATAGTTTGGGGTGCGTTGGTTCGCTAAGATATGTCACCTAGCTTGCAGCGTCGCTCTAAGCACCAATCGAGGCTCCTACTTGTGTGGCGGTAGCCTAATACATTTTTGGCATTTCTCAGGAGGAGGACAGAAAAATAACATACTTGTTGGAGCTGGTTGATGAACTGGTGAAGATGTCTCCTGATGCACTGGCCCAAGCTGCGAAAGAGCCACAGCTTTCCAACAATGCACCTTATACGCCCACTCCTCCTCGAAGACATAGGGTAAGTTCAAGTTATTGCCTTATTTTCCAATTTTAGTTCAATTCTATCACCACCTAAAATTGTTATGGGTAATAAAAATAAGTCCCCACCTTGCGTGATCCACATCAGATGATCTAAATCTTCTTTATTATGAGCCCTATGTCATTTAGTGGCGAAGACGGAACTGCCCAAAGGGACTCTTCTACCGAAGGTGACACAGCTGAGTGGGAAAAAATTAGTAATGATGAAAGATAAGGTCTGACGTCATGAAAGAAGGAAAATGACTTGGTATCGCAGTAAATCAATTTTATATAAATTTCTCTCCGTTTCATATTTGCCTTCAAGATATTTTTGTAGCTATTTTAATATTGTTCAGTAAATATAGAATTTATTATATTGAATTTTGTTAAAATATCTGCTGTCATTTTTGTTTCAAAATGTTTTGTGTGAAAAAAGATTTTAACACAAGAATTTGAAATAATCAAAAAACTTTTCATATGTACTGAAGTGAGGATATTTAGAAATTTTAGAAAGTCTAAAATGGAAAATAACTGGGACTGTTTTTGGACATTTCATTTAATTTCCTTGCGAATGTAAGATTGGATTTCCCACGTGACTTGGCAGCCACTGTAAAATTAATTAAAATACATCAGATATTTCTCACATGACTTTGCAGCCACTTGTAAAATTAATTAAAACACATTAGATATTTCTCACATGACTTTGCAGCCACTTGTAAAATGAATTAAAACACATTAGATATTTCTCACATGATTTTGCAGCCACTTGTAAAATTAATTAAAACACATTAGATATTTCTCACATGAGTTTGCAGCCACTTATAAAATTAATTAAAATACATCACATGACTTTGCAGCCAGTTGTTAAATTAATTAAAACACATTAGATATTTCTCACATGACTTTGCAGCCACTTGTAAAATTAATTAAAACACATTAGATATTTCTCACATGACTTTGCAGCCACTTGTAAAATTAATTAAAATACATCAGATATTTCTCATATGACTTTGCAGCCACTTGTAAAATTAATTTAAACATATTAGATATTTCTCACATGACTTTGCAGCCACTTGTAAAATTAATTAAAACACATTAGATATTTCTCACATGACTTTGCAGCCACTTGTAAAATTAATTAAAACACATTAGATATTTCTCACATGACTTTGCAGCCACTTGTAAAATTAATTAAAACGCATTAGATATTAATTAAAACGCATTAGATATTGAAACTCCGTCAGAGGATGATTAGATGCTATGTGTGGTCTGTTTTATTGTACGGTTGTGAAACATGGACCTTGAAAGTCCAGGCAATGAACAGACTGGAAGCATTTGAAATGTGGTTGCATCGTCGAATGCTCAAAATTCCCTGGACAGACATGGTGACAAATACCGAAGTCCTGAGGCGAGCTAGAGCTGACAGGGAGTTGTTGTCCACTATAAAAGTTAGAAAGATTTCATATCTGGGTCATGTGCTGCGTGGAGAGAAGTACCACTTGCTCCAGCTTATATTGAAGGGGAAAGTCGAGGGACACCGGGGGCCCGGAAGAAGACAGATGTCCTGGCTGCGGAATGTGAGGGAGTGGACCGGCATCCGGAGTGCAGAGGAACTGTTCCGGGCGGCTCAGGACCGAGACGGATTCGCCGAAGTGATCGCCAACGTTGGGGGGACCCGACAGGGCACTTAGAAGAAGAAGAAGAAGATATTTCTCACATGACTTTGCAGCCACTTGTAAAATTAATTAAAACACATTAGATATTTCTCACATGATTTTGCAGCCACTTGTAAAATTAATTAAAACACATTAGATATTTCTCACATGACTTTGCAGCCACTTGTAAAATTAATTAAAAATACACCAGATATTTTTTCATAAACGATGCAATTGAAAATGAATAGAACTTTTGTTATCAAGATGACAAAGATGAAAATCATAATGTTTATAAAACAAGGTTTTTATTGTATTCTAGTCTAAGTCCCGCTCTCGAGAAGCGACTCCCGAAGACAGCTCCATGGAGTGGTCGGGGCCTGCAAGTCCGCTGGCCAGGCTACGTGTGGCCTCTCAGGAGGTGCGCGCTGTCATCCTCAGCGACAGGCAGCGCAGGCAGGCCAACATGCGCAGGTGTGCACTATTTTTTAACTTTTAATTATTAAATTTCTACAGAAATAATTCATCATTGTGATTGGAATTAAGAACTTTGCCATTCAGCATGAAAACTAATATAGACTACAAGATCATTCTTTATTTTTTGCCCAAAGAGACTCCTCCTTCAGTGGTGACACATCTGAGTGTAAAAAGAATTGTACTAATGATGGAGTTAATGTCTGACGTCACACGAAATGGCTCGCAGCACAGTAAATATATTTATAAAGCGGTTTAATGGCAGGAGTTCAAACAGTCGAGCAAATTGTCAGTATATTCACAAAACTTTGAATTTGGCAAAACTATTCTTTGACACAACTACATTGGAGTTGTAGCCAATGAGTTTGAAGTTGTACCGACGTAAAGCTGAATGGAAATCCCTTCAGAAATTATTAACTCGATTATCATCGCAATACCACAAAATGTGATCATATGGCCATAAAAAATACAACAGGGTGAAGGAACAAGATTGAAGCAAAAAAGTTTACCATTAAAGCTCTCATGGCCAGAATGAAATTGGGTAGTCCCAATATCTTGGATACAAGCACAGACTAAGTACAGGTAACCCTCGTTCATCGCGACCCCGGTAAGTGCGGATTCGTTATAACGCGGTATTTTAAACAACACTTGTCCGGCTTCGACACATTCCAGGAATCATCATAATGTGTAGTTGCACGAGCGAGCTACCTATTTTTTTCGTTCACTCACATAATACAAATGTACATATATACATAAATTCACGAGCGCGAGTGAGACAAAATATGTAGCTATCGGAAACATCGACGAGGGATGAAGTCACCCAATATTGTATGAAGAGCGTTTGGAAATGGTTGTTCAGAGAAATTGATGATCAAATGAATTACGAAAATGATAGTCAAAATATCGTTGAGGATATTAAGTTAAAATAATGGAAAAGGCCCTTTCCCTTCACAATCAGTGCACGCAGTTGTTAGAAGAAAATGACGAAGATTATGAGCGAGTGGTGCTTGCTGTAAAGCGTGGTTGTAATGGATTATTTGACGGTTATAGACAAATTTTACACAATAACCGTAGAGAGGCCAAACAAGGAAATCTAGATTCTTTTTTGCGAAGCAGAAAAAAAAAAAAAATAATGAATTATATTTTATATGACATTGTTATTTAATGTTTATTTTAAAAATAAAACGTTTTTTAGAATCTTAAAATGATTTTTTTCAAATCCCCCGTTGATCGCGGAATTTCGCTTATCGCGGCCATGTCCGGAACGTATCTCCCGCGATCAACGGGGGGTTACCTGTATGTTGATCGAGGTATCAAATTTTAACTAATATCGCCTAATCATGCAATGGATGTTGCCAGCATGTTATTTGTTCATACATGCTCTAACTTGGCCATTCTGGAAACTTTTGGACCTTACTATGTGCAAATATGATTGAATGAAAAAATTTACTATTTTCCTTAGAAATAAATAGAAAAAAATGCTTGACAACTAATATTTTCTATCCAAAATGGGTATTGTAATATTTGTGGAGGGTTGACTGCACCGTTACTTATTTTCCAAAATATCCTCTCTCTCTCTCTCCCTGGCTCCATCCCAACTCATTGTCTGCGAAGACTGTTGGGGTCAGCTCTCCTCGTCCTCAGGTTGTATGCTCTTCTGTCCCGGACTACGTCCCTCAGGTCGTGCCTCTGCATCAGGTTATCTTTTTGCGCCACCCATGAATTCTTTGGTCTTCCTCTGGTTGTTATTCGAGGAAGATCCATGGAGATTGCCTGGTTCACAATGTCATCGGGTGCTCTGCGTCCAACGTGCCCATACCATCTCAATCGCCTCTCCTCCATCTTGCTGTTGATGTCTGTAACACCCAGGCTTCCACGAATGCGTGAGCTTATTTTGTCTCTTAGGGACACACCTGCTGACCATCTTAGCATGCGCATTTCAGCAGTTTCTAGTTGCCTAGAGTAAGAGGTATACATCGTCCAGAATTCGGAGCCATAGAGGAGTGCGGGTCTGACAATCGTTTGGTATACTTTTCCTTTTAACTTTACTGGCATTTTCGGATCACATAGAACTCCCGTCATTGATCTAAACTTCATCCATCCCACACTAATTCTATGTGTTACATCTGCTGCACATCCTCCATCGCTATGGATGAGTGACCCAAGATACTTAAAGGAGTCACAATTTGGTAATGTTTCTCCATCCATTTGCATTACGGGAGTGACAGCATTTGTGTTCTCGAATGGTAGGTACAGATACTCTGTTTTCTTTCTGCTCAGTCCCAATCCATTGTCCTCCAAGATTTTCCAAAATATCCGAATGGATAATTAAATATATTAAAATCTTGGTGTAATTTGATTCTTGATAAAGAATTGAAACAAACATTAGTTATAGTTTTGTGGTATGAAATTCAATATGTTCTTCAATTGATTTGAATGTTCTTTCAGAGCTGCATCAACTGAGCCCCATGACACTATAGTGACAACAGTTACACCAAGGTCCGCCAATGGCCGAACTCCATCACTTAAGAAGAGATCTGTGTCACTCGAACAGACCACACATGATCAGGTATATTTGAAAATATATATATACATATTTTTGCTTCGCTATGGATGGATGTGCTAGTCTGTAACAATACAAAATTTAATAATGCAGAGATCCTTTGTTATCTGCGAGGGTTAGATTCTGCCAAAATGCCGCAGAAAAGAAAAAGCGGACAAAAAAACTAGGCAACATCCATACAAAAACAAGGGTTAAGTGCACTAACTGTCCCAATTTATGTAAGAAAAAATAGATTTATTTTGTAAAGGTTAAATAATTTAAGATTTAGGGTTAAACAATAACTAAAGCAAGAGTTCCCAAAGTGGTCGATATCGACCCTCTGGGGTCGATTTGATTTTTCTAGGGGTCGATAGTTTCAATAAAAAAATTTGGGGGTCGACAACAGCATAAATAGACCCCCTTACTACTGCTATTTGTTTGTTACTTCAAAATATCTATGATTCCATTAGGTACCTAATTAAGAAGTAAAATAATTCAAAAACCACATTACACACCAAACTTGTGAACGAAAAGGTAGGTATTTTTTTGCTTTAATTTTCAGCGCAGATTTCAATATTAAATGTTGCACAAGGTAATGCCATAATCCATAGTCCTTTTATCTTTTTCAATTCCAATTACAAGTGAATAAAGTGAACTGTCTGATTGCGTTTAAGTATCTCGTAGTGGATGACACCTTGCCAATCCCACCAGATGCAAATCATCGTCTTGCGCGGATGCAAACCTTATTTCGCTCTGGGCATTGCTTGTTGATCATAACTCACCTATTCTTTCCGTTTCTTCATATTCACATAAAGGCACCATTTTTCATCACCAGTAATGACGCGGTAAAGGAACCTAGCTCGATGACGCGCGTGCAAACCAGCAGAAATTGTCGAACTTTGATTTTTGTTGTTTTCACTCAAAACATGTGGAACCCAATCTCCGAACTTCTGGACTTTTCCCATTGATTTACGATGGCGGTATACAGTCATGTGACTACAATTCATCTGCTCAGCTAATTCTACGGTGGTTTGAAGGGGATCTTCATGAATAATATGCTTTAAGCGGTCATCATCGAATTCCACTGGTCGTCCGGAACGCTACATATCTTTTAGGTCGAAATTACTGTCATTGAAACGCAAAAACTATCGACGAGCTGTTCTTTTATTCATAGTATCTTCACCGTACACTTCGCAAATATCGCGAGCAGCTTTGGTAGCTTTATTCCCTCGATTGAACGCAAACAGAAGGAGGTGTCGAAAATGCTCACTTTCGTCTACTTGACATTCCATTTTGAAGGCTTGTAATCAAATAAAATAATATATGTAACATAAAAGCAAACACAATATCTTGTAGAGTAGAAAATTTTCTTTCGAATGACGTTTAACCTTTACCATTTTGTTTTACTTTTGGTGCTCATTTTTTAATTTGGAAAAAACGGACACAACTTATGTTAACACGCAATATTTCATTATAATTAATGTGAATAATTTTTTAAATTCCAGAGTAAAATATGGAGGACAGATGATGATAGCATGTCCTCTCTCCAGTCCTTGGACACAGCTGATCTGCTGGACGGTGGTCACTATACCATGCAGAGAGACACTAGCTTAGACAGGTATACTACATATTTTTGTAATACACATATAAAGTGACTTGTTTTCTTATTATATTAATTACAAAATTTGTATTAATTTAAAATGAAACAAATGTTATTCCAGTCGACTGTCAGGCGGTTCAACTCAGAGTGACGTGCTTCCGGCCAGTGAAAAGAAGAAGAAAAAAGGTCTATTTGGTAAACTGAAACGGTTGACCAAGTCTCGCTCCATAGATGACAATGTCGGCCCTGAAGTTGCAGAATTTACTCCAATTGGATCTCAGGTTTTACCACTTTTTTATTGATTTCAAATCTGCAATATATAAGACTTGAAGTCAAGTTTTAAGAAAAACAAACTTGATAGCTAAAGTTTGTCATTATAATAATAATTTCCTAAAATTATCCACTCTGAAGTTTATCCGAAGTGAAAAATAAATTGTAAAATCTAAAACAGATGTCACCCTAATAGGATATTATTGTTGATAATAATTTAGATAGTTCTCATTTTTAATAAAAGATGTCTCATTATTTTACTTTTGTTAATAAAATGAGGCCTGCAATAATTCAATTATAAAATTGAAATAATTTCATTTTATCCCCGCCCTGATGTAGTGTTGAATCAATAGTAGTTGTGTGTGAAGATTTTCTAGTTTTGACATTCAGCTGTCGGTTGATGTGTTGGGACACTTATGTTTAATGCAGGGTCGTCATTCAGAGGCAGAAAAAATGTAACTTTTTTTCATTCTACGAGTACATACATTTTTTTGCTTGTTGTACCTCGAGCACCGCTTTATAACAGTTCAGAAAAGTTTTTAAAAGATGGGTTAATCGTCTAGTTATATCGACACATTCCTGGCAAAATGGTATTATAACCTTCAATGTGCAAATTTAACATGAGAGACAGAAAATTGTAATTTACTGAATATACTTACTGTAAAGTATTATAAATAATACTTTACAGTAAGTATATTCAGTAAATATAAAGTATTATATCTCACTGTAAAGTATTATAAATAACAAGTCCAATTTTCCAATAATTATTATACTTGACACTTTTGAAAGACCATCTCTTGGACTCCACTCATAACTCCCTACTGACCATAGCCATTCGAAAAATATGTTCAGATGGGTAAGTCTGGTTGTTTGGAAGATATTTCCTCCTAGTAATAAGCCTGACAGCTTGTTATACAATGAAGTGTTAAATATGTATAAAAATAAGTTTTAGTCATAATAAATGTGACGAAGAAGACGGTTACTTTGAAACTGATTGTGAAAGCAAGTGAACATTGTGCTGAATACTAAGTAAAAAAGTGATTCAGTTTTTTTTTACTTATAAAATCAATTATACCATTAACGTGTTCCCCGCGGGAAGCACAAACGCCTGTGATCTGACGACAATCCAAGTTTCAAATCACAAATACTTAAAAAAAATGACACAAAACCGGAATAAAAATTGAACTAAAATTTAAAATAATCTTTATTCTAGCGACATCTCTGAAAACCTTGTCAAATAATATATTAGTTTATGAGATATTGTTGAATAAACAGAGCGCCGAATTTTTTTGGTTTCTCAATATTTCCAGCATTAACGACCTGTCACGCGGATCGAGTCCTGCGATGAGTCTCTCTTACGTAAATAAACATTACTAAGTCTCTCTTACGTAAATAAACATTACTAGTGCTATATGCATTTGATTGGGTGAGTGTCATGAAGCATTGATTTGATCGTAGCATTCCTTTGTTTATTTTACGTTTAGTTATGTTTAGTTTATCTCCTTTATTTAATGAGTCTCCTTAAGAGTAATGACTATTATTTATTATCAGAAAATTACTTAAGTGTCATGTTTACTTGGTGTTGTAATCAAATATCAGTGGTTCTAAACAAAATATGTGTTTAAACTTAGAAATTAAAAAACGTTGAAATTGTGCCGCGCACAGGATTCGTGGAATTTGATTTTTAACGCGGTGAACAGGTTAAAGAAAAATGTTGAAATATGAATAAAAATTTACATATTTTAAGTATTGGCTAAAAATCTTAATGCATAATTTAAATCAATAAATATAGACTTAAATATTTCACATTTTGCAGTTCTTATTTCTCGTCAAATTTGCATGCAGAGGGTATCACTTTTCTTCCTGGAATATCTTTGTTGTATTGAATATGCTTTAAGAAATTATTTATATTTAAATTCTACGGTTTTCCAGGAAAATTAGTTTTTCCATTTAAAAATATGTTATGCATTCGTCATTTCAGAGAGGTTCTGATTCCGATATGAGCAATGCAGGCAGCAAGAGGGACTTGAGAGGCCGCCTTTCTGACATGTTCTCTAAGAAGGGCGGTGCTGGATCTTCTTCTTCTAATGTAGGGTAAGTACCATTGAGTCAACTTTTTAGCTGTGTAAAATAGTAGGTTACAAGAACTGTTAAGGTGCAATTCCACTGAGCCAACATGTAGCATGCTACACACAGTCTTTCAATCGAAGGAACACGAAGCGACAAGAAGCAAGTATCTTAGTAGCATGCTACATGTTGATTGTTGTTGCCGGGACACATGCGTCACCTTTCGACATGTTTCAGCGTGTCAAACAATGTCGCCGTTATCCGAAAGTCAGCGGATCGGTGCGACTTGTAGCATGCGACATGGAGTGGGATATTGATAAAACTACCTTGTTTATTGAAGATTATCATAATTCACCGGAGTTACGGAATAATAAAATGAGTGATTATAAAGACAACAGGATAAAAAATGATAAACTGAAGCAGTTAGCGAGTAAATACGATTGCACTGTTGTAATCCATGTGGAAGAATAATCAAGAATTTGCGTTCAGCTTTTCATCATTCTGAGCTTCTTGACTACCAACATATAATTCTCTTCTTCAACACCGTGGCTTTTTTTTTCTACGATTCAAAACTATTACCAAATATGCAGCTGCCTCGATTGTCTGTAAAGACATAATGTACCAAACTGACGTTGTCTCCATGGAATTGTTTAAGACGCATGCTACACGTATTGACGACAAAGCGCATGCGACTCGGGAAGTGAAAATCTGCATGCGACACTGTTAAAATTTGTGGCACATAGTCACACACCTAGGAACAGGCAACACTAGGAAACATGTCGTATGCCTCATGTCGTTCAGTGTTGCCTTAGTCGAATTGCGCCTTTAGGACATAGTTAAGTGGTCAGCTATCCATGGTGGTTTTTATATATGGAGATATGCAGAAGTACCTGGTATCAATATTAAGCTACCTCAATCAGACTTTTGGAGGTGCTAGCTCTTATAGCATAGAAAATATATCCTTTTGCAAGTCAAATTACTTATAATAAAGTTATTACTTGAAATGTAGACATCCTTGTGAGTGATCTTTGGTCATAAATAAATAAATATTAATTTCTGATAGTGAAGTTTATTTTGTTGTTTATAGTTAAGGCATTAACGTTGTGGAGGTTTAAAGACATTGTAATTTATTTTTATCAAGCACTGTTTATTCCACTTTTTTGTAACGGTATAACCCTACCGGTTTCAAGGTTTTCACCTCATCTTTAAAAATGGTTCTAAGGACAATGTAACCAACTACAGACCTATCGCCATACTTTGTTCAATAGCTAAGCTCCTAGAAATGTTTATGGATCGCACACTAAGGTCGTTAGTGGACCCATATATAATTGATGAGCAGCATGGCTTCAGAAGAGGCAGATCTACTGAATCCAATCTGATGGTCTTCACCGACTATGTTTCAAGGGCTGTAGATAGTGGCAATCAGATTGATTGTTTGTATCATGACTTTGCAAAAGCTTTTGATCGCGTCAATCACAAAAAAATATTAGAAAAAATGAGTGAACTTGGGATCCCAGGTAATTTACTAAGGCTGCTGTCAGATTATCTTACAGATAGAAAACAATTTGTTTCACATGGAATCTACAACTCCGATTACTTCACTGCCTACTCAGGTGTTCCGCAGGGGTCTAATCTTGGACCTACCTTATTTCTTATTTTTATTAATGATGTAGGAAAAATAGTGTTCGGGTGATTGTCCGTCTTTGTGGGGTTTGTGGGCATGTTCTCACGTATATGTTTATGGATTTCGTGGGGATGGATAGTCATTTGAATGATTTGTGCGACCACGTAACTTGCTTCATTTACTTTTGTCTGGTTGGTTGGAAGAGATTGCCGCCTGGCAATAAGCCCGCCAGATTGTATTGCAATAAAAGTGTTAAATAAATAAATAAATAGGTAGAGTTATAAAAAAATCCACGTTTCTTCTATTTGCTTGATGACCTCAAAATCTTTAAAAAAATTCGTTCTTATACCGACTGCTTAGACCTACAGTCAGATCTCAATTATATTTTAATGCATCAAAATGCAAAATTATGTCGTATCATCGCTCACACGTCTTGAAATTCCATAGATATACACTAGAATCTATACCTATACCCCGCACAGATAATATTAAAGATCTGGGTGTCTTGCTCCACAGCAATCTCGCGTTTGGTCCACAGTTATATCCCAAAAATCTCTCCGCTGTTGGCCGAAATCGTCCCATGCTTCCCTCACCCCTCAGCCCCCAACCGTTGAAGCGTGTATATCGGTACCAGTTCGAACAGAATTTAGTCTTGTTTGTGCTCCCCTGAAGATGAGGTGAAAGCCTTGAAACCGGTAGGGTTATACCGTTATAAAAAAGTGGAATAAACAGTGTTTGATAAAAATAAATTACAATGAAGTTTATTTATCAAACAAAACATAAGGGTAGAATAACTGCAGTGGAAATGCAAATATGAACATATCTTAGTAGTCCCTATCTCTTCCCTTAATATGTTTTCTTAGCAAATATATTTCTCTGAACATATGCAGATGAGGGGAAGTTTCTAATCTAATGGCCGCAGCCACCACCTTCTATCAGTACATTCAACGTAGATATATATGTTTTGTAACATCTTTAATCTGTTAATAAAAGTGGGTTCCAATCTCGAGTTAAAGCAACCTTGATTGATTGTGAACTCTACAATGCGCAATTTTTTTTATTTAAAAAAATAAAAATATATTTATGCGTTAAATATGTACTGGAACATGAAAAATACGAGGCATATCCAGAAAATAAATGTACTGAATTTTTGTAGGTTACAATTTTTTTTATTTAAACAAAAAAAATACGTGGTTACCGTAGTACATATGTAAGCTATTTTTCGACAAAGTCGCCATTCCTCTCAATGCAGGTGGTGAAGCGGGGTATCAACTTTTTTATGCCTTCCGCGAAGTAGTTTCCCGCCAACCCCTCCGCCCACCGCCTCCTTTACCTCCTCGTCGGTTGAAAACCTTTTTCCACCCATGTACAGCTTCAGGGAGGTAAAGAGATAGTAATCTGAAGGTGCTAGGTCAGGGGAATGCGCGGGATGGTTCAGGACATCCCATTTAAACGAGGCGAGCAGTTCCTTCGTGGTGTTGGCCGTGTGTGGTCTGGCATTGTCATGCAGCAGGCAGACTCCCTTTGTCAGCATGCCTCTCCTCTTGTTCTGAATCGCCCTCCGCATTTTTTTAGGGTCTCACAGTATCTTGCAGAGTTGATGGTCTCTCCTTGAGGCATATATTCAATTAAAATTATGCCTTGACAGTCCCAAAACACGGATGCCATGATTTTCTTGGCTGAAATTGTGGTTTTGAACTCTGGCGGAGGGTGAAGAGGTGTGACGCCACTGTTGAGACTGCCTTTTGGTTTCAGGCGTGTAGTGTGCAACCCAAGTTTCATCTCCAGTAACGATGGAGCGGAGAAATTCATCTCCATGGAGTTTGCAGCGCCTCAAAAACTCTTGCCTTTTTACAAAATTTCGCACTTGGCGGGAGATTGGGTTGACATTTTCCACAAAACGTGTTGTCGCGTCGACACTTCTCAACGTACTGACCTCGAACCGGTCTCGTTGCGGAGGGGAAGGGTCAGGCTACACGGAAGTGTAGCCAACATGTCGAAAATAAAATCCATCCGGTCGTGAGAGCCTCAGTACACTTACTTTCTGGATACGCCTCGTACAATAAAACTAGTTTTTTTGTTTTTATATATTTATATTTAAAAAAAAAAAGACGAAGGTTCATATATGAATCACTGCGCATTTGTAAGTTAATTATATGATATAAATGAAATTATTTATTTAACTTCACTTATTTTACACATTTTTACTAAGAATAAAAGAAAAAAAAATTAGTTTACCTTGATCACCAATAATAAAGTAATTTGATTTCAAACTGGAACAAATCACAAAAACTCATCTACGCGCAACAAGTCAAACTTCAACTGCCAAATTGACCGGTAAAACAGTTTTCTATTAAACCTATGTGGTTTTAAAGCATGGAGATTATTATATCATATTAGTAACAGCGCGTGAGTCGATGTTTATACCACTCAACACAAAAATATTTAGAAAAACTTTGGTTGATTCATATGTGCATCATTTCGTCGTACTGTAGGGTTAATAATTTGTACGTGGTTATTAAATTTTCAGCAAGGAACGCAGAAAGGAACTCAGTACACCAGTGCCCCCACGCTCGGACTCATTGCAGCGGCCCCTGTCCAGGAACGGGAGCACCTCACAAATAGCCAGAGCGTCTCCTGCGGTAAGTTAACAAATTAGCTGCTAAAATCTTTCGAGTTGAAAAAATTAGCTGCTAAAATCAATAGTTCTTTACACTTAATCTATATCACATCTAGTCAATTTGTATTTATTTAAATATTTCCTATAAAAGGAGTCGAATAAATGCTGTAGAAATGCGTGCTTTGAGGATGAATATATGGAGTGACAATGTATGGCAGAATACGGAATGATGTGATTAGAGATGAATGTAAGTTTAAGACTGATTGATGTGTTGAGTAAGATGAAGAAAAACACTCCTCAGAGTGTTGGTTTGGACATGTAGAATGAATGAATGATGAAAAACGAACAAAATAAATATATAGTGCAAATGTGAGTGGAAGGCGTGATAAATGAAAACCAAGGAAAGTATCGATGGATCAAGTGAAATATATTTTGAAAGAAGGAAACAGAAAGTTGTATGAGGTGCATGGATGTAGAAGAAGCAAAAGATGTGTGTCGAGATAGGAAAGTCTGGCGCTCTCCTCTCTGCTTTCGTCGGAAGGGATATGGCCTGATGGTATTTTAGCGGAATGCTTTACTGGTACGTCGTGATGATTATGATTGTTTGGTATTTAAAATAAAATACGTCGATTAGGAATGCGGAAAGTGAGAGTGAACAATCAATGAATAGTAAACAGCAATGAATGGTCAAGTGAATAATCTTTATTTATCGATAAGTAGGTATTTATAGATGTGCGTGAATGCGCCCGCAATATATACTTTATCTCACTCCTGCGCATGCAGAGGTGTTTGCGGACGTTGCGAATAATATAGTGGGTAGGTAATTTGTTGGCGAAAACGGTGAGACAGCGCGATGCGTTCTCTTTCTACTGTGGAATGTAACGTAAATAGTATTTGCGGGTAAACAATATTAATGTTCTGGTATGCGACCTTTGGACATGTGCGAAGGTTGGTTTGTCGGTCGTTGACCGTGCGTGTTGACAATATTTAGGGACGACGGTATTCCCTACAGTATGTATGTTTGCATTGTCAAGCCAAGCCACGCAGTACTGTTTTTTCGTTTATTTCGGAATGTTTTCCGAATGACTTTATACAACTGAAGCTAACATGTTCATTAAAATATGTTTTTACCGTGATAGTAAAAGAATGTCAGGAAATGACTGATAGTGTCAATTCCACTTTCAGCTTTTAGCCAGCTTAATGCTTGATGTAAATCAATAATGCCTTTTGTCAAATCAATCAAGCTGATAAATTGAAAATGCTTTTTTTCAGAGTGACAGAGGATCCCAGCCTCGCTCAGTGAGCGTTACTCCGGGACTCCAGAGAAAGGCCAAATAGTTTAAGGTTGTTAATTAATAAAATCCACAATTCCCTAAATGAAACAATCCTGTCTGTATAATTTGTTTTAAATATTGTATAGTATTTCAGCAAAAACATCATTTGTATCTTTTAAATATATTTATTTACATTATCAATGTTTTTTATTTTCATCATAGAAATTTACAATTGCTTATCACAATATTCATTATTACATTTGTAGAATGTCTTATCAATATAAGGTACAGTACCCGGCGGTAAGTAATACATATCGGGTTTAACCTTTCCTTCCCTGTGTTGGGTATCTTCTACACGTTGCTTCTAATAACCATCAATATCTCTATAAATATTATAAATACAAGGTTAAGATTTTAGGTATTCCTCCATAATATATTTACGCATTGATTTAAAAAATAATATTAATAATAATCAGAATTTATCGACTACATCGTAAGTATTTCGTGAATATCGGAAACAAATTCGCATTTAAACGCTGCGAGTGCCTCGATCTTGGGTCTTGACGATAGGTGAAGAGTATGCGGAAAGCGCGACACTATATTCGCATCTCACTTTTGCATACGTCACTGAATAGCGAGGAGCTCAATTGTCTCAACCTCGCAAGTGTAAGCGACGCCCGAGTTAGCTACCAACCCTGCCGCGCCGCAGTAGCTGTTGAGCTGGCAACGAGACTAGATCTACGCCCGTTCCGTGAGCGTTGCCAGATGGTTTTTTAATGTTTTCAGCAAATAAATCTCAATTATTATAATTTTTAACTTCAATTATAATTAATTAAGGGGATTATCTATGAATGTTCTTATTATTCCGATTTAAAATCGCTAATTTTTTATCGCGTACTCACTACCCAACACCGGAGCACGCGTTTCAATTTTAAGACCGTAAGGGAAGAGTTAAGAAAGAGACTGTCGGCCATAATCGGCTTTGTAAAGCGTTGTCTCTGTCACACCATGAGCTAACAGTCCGGTATCTCGAAAGAGCTGTTCAACTTTTTGACTGACAAATCGCGACGGTGTATGAATGATAGAGACGACACTCTACAAAGCCAAAGTTAGTCGACAGTCTCTTTCTCAAGCCCAATGTGTATTACTTACTACCGGGTACTGTAACTAGATATCTCCATTTCGAATAACTTTTTCCAGCATCTTGATCGATGATTTCCTTCGTGTCTTGAATTTACAAGTAAAATAATTAAATTGTGCCGAAAGCCCACATAATTACGAAAAAATACGTGCCGCAACTTCAAACAAAATATTACTCCTTTAAAATTAATTGTATTATTGGTTATTTGCACTGTCGTGTGATTTGTTATTTTATACCGGTCAACATCGTAAAACCCATAGACAAAACAACAACAGGCCGTCCAGACCATTGCGCTCCCCTCTCCCTATTTTATCCGCAATCCACGAACAATTTTTGTTTACGGAAATTAGGATGAAATTTTTTTTGTAAGAATAACAAGAATTTAAAGCAGACATCGCAACAGATAAATGTTAAAAAAGTTTAAAAGTTAACTGTCAGTATAAAAAGTTTATCGTCGAATTTGCTATCAGTTTCAGCAACCAAATAGTCCAATTGAAAGAGTATTTAGTCTTGTGAATTCCTTCTGATCAGAGAATAAAAGTAAGATGCATTTAAATGCTTTAAAAGCGGTCATTTCAATAAATGTTAATTCCAAAAAACATCTAAAAAAGCGAGTTTTTAGATTTCTGCAAAAAGGTATCAAGTTTTTCTGGAAAAATATCAAATCCGATAAATATTTATTAATATGTAAATGTGATTTCTGTACGTAATCATTGAATTTATAACTATAGTTCGGAAATTCCAGGATGAGTCCTGTGACAGCTCACAAATTTGCCCCAATACAACCTTGTAACGATGTTCAGTAATTATAATTATTTTATCAACTTTAATATAAGCCTCAATTCTAATAAATAGCAAGTTATTTAGGTAATTACATTACATAAGGTTGTATTGGGGCAAATTTGTGAGCTGTCACAGGACTCATCCTAGAATATCCGAACTATAGGAATTAAATTTTTTATTTTAAATATCTTTTTCTAAATAGTGTATACTCGTTTTTCTACATATGTGAAATAAATAATTTGAAAAGAAACATGAGTAATTTGGGGTAAGATTGGTCCATTTGTCCCGGTTTAGCATTTTCAAAATCACATCACCTTATAGTACCCGGCGGTAAGTAATACACATCGGACTTAAGAAAGAGACTGTCACTTTGTAGAGTGTCGTCTCTGTTGCACGATGCGCTAACAGTCCGTGCGACAGAAACGACGCTCTACAAAGCGACAGTGTCTTTCTTAAGCCGATGTGTAATATTTACCGCCGGGTACTGTACTTATCAAGATCAGAGTGGTAGAGATTTATGACAATATCAAAGGTATTAATTACTTGATAATACAGTCCTCACTAAGATTTTCAGTTGACCCAACTTTGAGATGAACATAAAGGGTCTTTCAAATTGAGCGTTTTTTTTAACTATTGGATAAAACACAGATGGCGTCGCGAACTTGCCTGGGTCTTGTGACATTTGAGAAGTGTAATATATGACATTTATAAAAATGGAGTCGTATACAATACAACGCGTTCAAATTGTTGAATTATTTTATGTATTGTAATCTCCGGAAACGGTGATGTTAATTGGCCACCAAGATCATGTGATCTGACACTTGGACTATTTTCTCTGGGGTTACGTGAAAAGCCAGGTCTATAAGAATGACCCCTGATCAATTCCTTAGCTGAAGGACGAAATTATTCGCGTTATTGGTGAGTTAGAACCGCAATTATGCCAAAATATCATCAAAAATTTTGACAAAAGAGTGGACATCTGTGGAGCTGCAAAAGGTGGACATTTGGCGGATATTGTTTTTTGTGTTTAAATGTCATACATTATACTTCAATGACTAATAAAAAGTTTTTTGAAATCAAAGCAAATTGTGTTTTATTAAAGAATTAAAAAAAATTGAATTAAAAAAACCGCTCAATTTGAAAGACCTTTATTTGTTAGGCTTTCTCTCAATACGAGGCGTATCCAGAAAGTAAGTGTACTGAGGCTCTCACGACCGGATGGATTTTATTTTGGACATGTTGCGACACTGACCCTTCCCCTCCGCAACGAGACCGGTTCGAGGTTGAGAAGTGTCGACGCGACAACATGTTTCGTGAAAAATGTAAATCCAATCTCCCGCCAAGTGCGAAATACGCGGCGTCATCCGTTATCTCGTTTGGAAGGGAAAACCTCCGGTTGACGTTTATAATGAGGTGAAAACTCCATATGGTGATAAAGCTATGAATCGTACGAGTGTGTACAAGTGGTGTCGCGAGTTTAAAAACAGTCGTACGTCTGTGCATGATGATCAGAGGAGCGGAAGACCTTCAATTGTGACTGACGAAATTGTTTTGGGACTGTCAAGGCATAATTTTAATTGAATATATGCCTCAAGGGGAGACCATCAACTCTGCAAGATACTGTGAGACCCTAAAAAAATTGCGGAGGGCGATTCAGAACAAGAGGAGAGGTATGCTGACAAAGGGAGTCTGCCTGCTGCACGACAATGTCAGACCACACATGGTCAACGCCACGAAGGAACTGCTTGCCTCGTTTAAATGGGATGTCCTGAACCATCCCGCGCATTCCCCTGACCTAGCACCTTCAGATTACTATCTCTTTACCTCCCTGAAGCTGCACATGGGTGGAAAAAGGTTTTCAACCGACGAGGAGGTGGAGAAGTGGACGGAGAGGTTGGCGGGAAACTACTTCGAGGAAAGCATAAAAAAATTGATACCCCGCTTCACTACCTGCATTGAGAGGAATGGTGACTATGTCGAAAAATAGCTTACATATGTACTACGGTAGCCACGTAATTTTTTTAAATAAAAAAAATTGTAACCTACAAAAATTCAGTACACTTACTTTCTGGACTTACCTAGTATATTGAAATGTTTCTCATTTCCAAATTGACATTCAGTAACAAAATATATATCACCTTTAAAGTAAATGGAATTATTGAAGAGTGGAAATGAAAACACACCTCAAATGAAAATGTATTAAGTTTCATAATAATCTTTGAATATTCTTCAAAATTGCTTTGAAGACATGTATGAAACATTAAACCTTTGTTTTAATCTATAAGAAACCTTTTTTGTAGTCAAGTTTAAAAGGAAATATTTATTTGAGAAACTTAAGCAACAATATCTGATACATTTTACTTCAAAATTAGGTTGTCTATAAATGAGTTTTTTAACACAACTTTGATTGACAAAACAATTTTTATTAATGAAGACAATGTCAGGCTAAATGCCTTAAAAAAACAAGCAATTAAATTATATTTCTGCAAGTGGGATTCGAACCCATGACAGAGTAAAAGAAGCTTGCAGGTTTGAATTTCCTATGTAGAATTTTTGTTTAATACCATTGTTTTTTCCAAGTGAGACGGTGAAATGTACTATTTTTTTTATTATCAAAAATAGGGTTTTGAGCAACATTTTCTCTAAGGTGTGTGTGGCTGCACATCTGTTAAAAATTGTCCGCACACGTCTCACAAAAAGGAACTTGTAACCATATTTTGTTTAGCGCAATTATATATTTTATTTGCTATTTTATGATGGGTTCTCAGGTTCCTTTCTTTGAGATGTGTGCGGAACATGGAAATACCATATATATATATATATATATATATATATACTTACTCGTATTTCGAATAAAGACTTCATAAATTATTCCTTGTTCAAAGATCTTCGTGTTATTTTATTGGTGTTTTAAATTTTTTACTTCCCTCTTTTTTCCTTGCACATCGTTGATGGGCCCGCACACACAATGAAAAAAATAGGGGGAACGTTGGGTTTTGAGTCTATTAAAATTGCACATTTTTTTTCCAAAAAATTTTATTTTACCTCTCAGACAAATATAACATAATTAATCTCATGCACACACATTTTCCCAGTGAAATGAAAAGAAGTAGCACATGTACGGGCATTTCCTAGATAATACTAGAAAAAAATATATAATTCCCCTTCGACATACAACATAAGTAAATAACACAATATAACATTTTCTTCTAATCATATCACAAAGTTGCTTTCATTATAATAATATAAACAATGTGGATGGTGCTTAAAGAGTCAAGCTGTTGGGAATGTGACTCCAATTGAATAGGTGCCGCGAATAAAGTGGTAACTAACGAAACTTGTATTTTACAGTATTCAAGAAAAACACTTTTTTTTATTAAGTGTCAACATTTTAATAGTTTTTTTTAAATCAAAATATATATTTTCATACACACACTTTATTTAAAAATAAAAAAATACCAAACTATATTCAAAATAAACAGGAAAAACACTATGAAAATGTGGAATAACGTGGTCCGCGAATGCAGTTACAACGTTATTCCACAACTCTTATACAAAACAAACAAGTTGTGTCGTTGCAACTTTTATATGAAAAATCAATCATGTACGTTAGTTGCCACGTTATTCCATTAACTGATCTTCTTTTACCCGTTACTTCTTTTTGCCTTTTCTGCTTATATAAGATTGTTCGCTGTTTCTCAGTTTCTTCCGTTTATTATCTGACCGTTCTGCAGCCCTTGTTTGTCGTTTTTTTCCGAAATTAAGTTTATTTTCTACACTAGCAGAGTGAACGACGGACGCCTCTCCAGACATGTTGATACTTGAAACCACATTATTCCACTGAGCGAGTGCAAAAATCCAACGGCAATGTTGGCTTATCAGTAGAAACGAAAGAGATAGATAATATTTTTATAGAGGAGACGAAGGACGTAACCACATAGCACGTTATTTCACAAAAAACTGGATTTTGAAAAAATGTTTGTTACCACCTAATTCGCGGCACACATTCAATTATAAAAACAAATGTGAAATTTCACAGTTTCGTGTCAAATATTATCAAGATTGTTTCATAAGAAATGCTGAAGGAATTTTAGTATAAGGGAGCTTAGCTTCTTTTCAATAAAGATATCTAAGTAGATTATAAATATTTGAAATTAAATTCACATGCGTTATAATTTTTGTGTTTTTTAAGTAGTTACATCAAAATTGAGAATGAGTGCTTTATATGATTTTGTTTGATTTGAAAATATTGAAATAAGTTAACCATTTTTTTCTTCTTGTAAATAGAAAAAAATACTTATCCAATGAATATTCTTACTTTTACGATGAAAAAATTACAATGAATATTCATTCTTCTTCACTAAACTTTAACCTTTTGAATTTAAAGAATTGGTATATTATTAGCTTGTAATTTGTTTCTGGATTTTCATAGTTCGAATTATTTGAGATTCAATAATAAAAAACAAACCATTTGAGTTTGTTAAAAAAAGTGTCACAAAAAATTGAGAAAATAATTCGAATTTTTCTATCAAAATAGCTTTTAAATAGCACTAACTTTGAAAGCAGAAAAAAAGGTTAATTTTTCTATCAAAATGGCTTTTAAATAGCACTAACTTTGAAAGCAGAAAAAAGGTTAATTTTCATACAGCTTTTAAGTTTTGAATGTTTTTTTTTTGTTTATAAATTGGACACATTGTAAAGTATTACACATAAAAAAATAATATGACATTTTTTTACCATTTATTCTACACTAATCGCAAGGATTATACATACTAGGTTTATCGAAATTTATACAAGAAATAGGATATTCGATACAGAAAATTATATGAGTAAAGCATTTTATGTTTTCTGCATATACTGCCCTCATAAGCAAAAACGCAGCTAATGGCAAAATTTAAGTTTTGAGAAAACTGCACTTTTATGTTTTTCAATGCTGCTTAACGTGTTCCTCGCGGGAAGCACAAACGCCTGTGATCTGACGACAATCCAAGTTTCAAATCACAAATACTTAAAAAGAATGACACAAAACCGGAATGAAAATGGAACTAAAATTTAAAATAATCTTTATTCTAGCGACATCTCTGAAAACCTTGTCAAATAATATATTAGTTTATGAGATATTGTTGAATAAACACAGCACCGAATTTTTTTGGTTTCTCAATATTTCCAGCTATTGCGTCACATGTAACGACCTGTCGCGCGGATCGAGTCCTGCGATGAGTCTCTCTTACGTAAATAAACATTACTAAGTCTCTCTTACGTAAATAAACATTACTAATGCTATATGCATTTGATTGGGTGAGTGTAATGAATCATTGCTTTGATCGTAGCATTCCTTTGTTTATTTTACGTAATGTTTAGTTTATCTCCTTTATTTAATGAGTCTCCTTAAGAGTAATGACTATTATTTATTATCAGAAAATTACTTGAATGTCATGTTTACTTGGTGTTGTAATCAAATATCAGTGGTTCTAAACAAAATACGCCGAAATTGTGTTTAAACTTAGAAATTAAAAAAACGCCGAAATTGTGCCGCGCACAGGATTGGTGGAATTTGATTTTTAACGCGGTGAACAGATTAAAAATGTCGTGATTCATAAACAGCAGTTATTTCAAAAATTGCAAAAATGCAGCAAACGCATAGGCACTTGCTGTCTTTTTGCTTATGAATAACATTTTATTGTTTTTTTGCTTAGAAAAACCTAGTATTCTGTAAAATTAAAAAAGACATTATGTCGATTTATGTGTTGAAATAAATTATTGCCTGTAATTGTTTTTATGTATTATGGTTCAGAATTCGATATGGAATATTGCCTCATACTTAGTTAAATTTCTGATTTTTTTCCCATTAGATGCATTTTTGTTTATGACAGCAGTATACAGGTCTTGTTATTTTTAACTCTTGTTTTATTTTAACAAAAACAATTGACAAGGGACAGGGCGTTTAGCTGCGTTTTTGCTTATGACAGCAATATACAGGTCTTGTTATTTTTAAACCTTGTTTTATTTTAACAAAAATAATTGATAAGGGACAGGGTGTTTACCCTCCTGTACACTGCGGCCATAACTGATGTTTTGTGCCCGTCCATAGATATTAAAAGTAATTTTGAGTCTAAAAAAAATATTTAAGCAAATATTACTCATTGGAAGTTAACTTTTGAGTATTCTAAATAGATAAATAAATTCAGATCATTTAAAAATCGGTGAAAATACAACAGGCTGTTCGTTCATTCATTAAATTAGTGCTACAAGTAGATTCAATGCAATATATGCATACGCTAGCGGTGTCTATTCTACACATAAAGTATGCAAGTCCTCGCAGTTGCATCGAGGACTTAACTAACTTTGACATGAAGAAATGAAACATGTATTGTTGTACAAATTGTATTTACACGTTAATATTGAGCACGATTGATAAAAAAATATTTATTTTATTATGATAGCTCTCCGAGTTATTGGTAAATAATATGCATTATTTAAAATTAAGTACAGAAAAACTAGCTTAAGACGTTTCCCTGTTTAGGAAGTTACTTATTGCCCTGAAAAAATCTTTGTATCGGAACATAACCTTACTATATTAAGAAATTAAAGTCGGCTGGTCCTCGGGGAAACAGCTTAAAAGGGTTTCACTACGTACTAAAAGACCGATGCTGATTGTTTTATTTTTAAGCTAGAAGTTCTAATATTATAACTTAAGATTTGTTTTCCGTAATGCAAATAGAAAAGAAAAAGCTATCCTAAATTTACTGGCATTTAAGCATAAAAAATATATTTACGTATTTATTAAATTATTTGAAACTGGCAATACACAAAACAAGCAATCATCATTACAAATTAATAATGATTGGTGGAATTTAACTGTTTTCAGAAAGTTTATTTTAACATATTAAGAAATAAAATGATTCTCAAAGTTTCTTCGTAGTGAATCCATCATTAACATTGAATATAGAAAAACTAATGGATTAACACATTCACCATGAATAAAATATCACATAAATATTAGGTGTTAACATAAATTATGTCCGCTTTTTTACAAATTTAAAAATGAGCACTAAAAGTAAAACAAAATGGTAAATGTTATACGTCATTCGAAAGAAAATTTTCTGCTCTACAGGATATTGTGTTTGCTTTTATGTTACATATATTATTTTATTTGATTACAAGCCTTCAAAATGGAATGTCAAGTAGACGAAAGTGAGCATTTTCGACACCTCCTTCTGTTCGCGTTCAATCGAGGGAATAAAGCTGCCAAAGCTGCTCGCGATATTTGCAAAGTGTACGGTGAAGATGCTATGAATGAAAGGACAGCTCGTCGATGGTTTTTGCGTTTCAAATACGGTAATTTCGGCCTGAAAGACATTTCTACGGTGGTTTGAAGGGGATCTTCATTAATAATATGGTTTAAGCGGTCCTCATCGAAGTCCACTGGTCGTCTGGAACGCTCCATGTCTTTCAGGTCGAAATATTTAAAAGCTTTATTCCCTCGATTGAACGCGAACAGAAGGAGGTGTCGAAAATTCTCACTTTCGTCTACTTGACATTCCATTTTGAAGGCTTGTAATCAAATAAAATAATATATGTAACGTAAAAATAAACACAATATCTTGTAGAGCAGAAAATTTTCTTTCGAATGACGTATAACCTTTACCATTTTGTTTTACTTTTGGTGCTCATTTTTAAATTGAAAAAAAAACGGACACAACTTATGTTAACACCCAATACATGCCGTGCTGAGATATTTTGCAGACACAAACATATTATCAACAAAACACATCTGGTGTGTCGTACGCATGTTTGTATGGACACGCGAGGCGCGTCCTCAGCACTGAACGTGTTAAACAGTAACAAATACATAGTCCTGCCATAAATACTGTTACACAAATTCAAACACCCATAAAATCTAAACAATAGGAGGTAGAAACCTTAAACCTTTTTTTAGGTAATTCTCCCTCCCTTGTGCTATTGCTATAATCAGTTAGTCACTGAACGTTGACCAGTAAACATGGAGTGGGGCGGTAAAGAAAACCGTATCGCTGTAATTGCGTTACGTAAAGTTGGAAAGACGCCGGGAGACATTTTTAATACTTTAAAATCTTTGGGTATTAATCGTCAGTTTGTATATCGTACTATTAATCGATTCAAAGATACACAAGGTATTGAAGATCAGCAAAGAAGTGGTCCAGCAGTCATCAAAGCCGTGAGTAACATAATCCGTAGAAATCCACTCCACAAACCAAAAGTCAGTCCAGGGAGATGGGTATTTCGACACGGAGTATGTCTCGTATTATCAAATCTGTTTTTTTTTGTAATAATTCAAATACTTTGTAACAGAATTTATGGCAAGACTAGGTATAGTGTCAGTAACATTCAATTTAATAGTTATTAATGAATATATATATCAACGAAATTTAAATGTATTTTTTGAATACATACCAATTTAGCGACGGAAGAAAAAAAGAAACCGTTATCTCGAGACATTTTCAGAAATCACATTTCAGCTAATGAAATCTATCCAAATATTTCTTTAACGTTATTATATTAAAATTTTCAATCTATACTTTTATTCCATACACAGTTATAAATATGTTAACATATTCTCGCTTTACACATTTTGAGTTCACGTAAAATAAGATAGCATTTCGATGATTACACAAAAAGCACATGTCTTGTCATAACGTGCACTTCTAAGGAATTTTATAAACATAAAGAGGATTATTGCTTATATCTTCGTTTCCTTCAATTTGTCTTCCTTAGGGAGAAGTCTGAATGAACAACTGACGCACTCTGTCATTTAGAACTAGTAAAATTGAACTATTTCTTAAAAAAAAAAAAATAAGGCAAACCTTTTTGAAAATAATAAAAACTTTCATAAGTGTAAAACTTGTATATGAATATGCATGGATGATCCTGATTGAAAAAAAAATCTTTATATAAACTGTTTTTAAATTTCAAATAAAGTAAAAGTGAAAATAAATAAATATTAGCTCCGCGGTGTGAGTGGAAACAGCACTGGTATTATTTGAAATCTCAAAGTGGAAGATTCATGCGTCCCACCGGCTTAACAGTATGTTAGCAGTTAGCGGTGAGCAACGGGCTCGCACTCAACTCTGGTCCATGAGATTGGGGTCTACACTGTTGCCGCTGGAGTCCTTCAGGATGGACTCGAAGATTGGTTGAAGTTCCGGGAAGGACTTGATTTGATTCACAAATTCCATAAGGTGAGGATTTTTATCTGAAAAAAATATATACTCGTATATCAAAAATAAAAATATTCAAATTCTTTCTAATTCAGACCATTTTTTTCAATTTGAGTACAAAAGAACATTTTTTTTTAAATGAGTCATCACTGAAGATGAAAAGATGATTATTTACATTAGTTGAAAAAAAATCACGGTCACAGTGCAGTGAACCAGCACAGATGATCAGAAAGGCTGGAATACACCTAAAGGTCATGCTGTGTATCTGATGGGATTGGAAGGGTATCATGTACTATAAGCGTTTGCTACCAAACCAAACTATTGATTCCAATAAGTACTGCTCATAGTAAGCAAACAAGAAGAGGCTAGGGTTGGCCAATAGTAAAGGTGTTGTGTTTCAATTCAAAGGACAATTTTATATAGTGTCAATTAGAGAGCAAACCCTCCTAAGGGCACTCTAATTGAGGATTTGAACCCACTATTATTAAACAAATCACGTTTGGTAGCCATGGTGCAGCGCTCAAACAGATCGTGTACACAGCACAACCTTGTCGGACACCTGCCGTCGGACATCAACCAGAAAGATATTTATGAGGCCTAAAGTGAAAGCCAGACTGGAATTTTTTTTTTTTTAAATCTGGAATCAAGCACGCAATCTCCAGGTCAGAAGACAGGTGTTTTACCAACTAGGCCACGGAAGTCAATGTTTCAGCATAACACCAGACCACACGTTTCTATGGTCACTCGGCAAAAATTGTTTCAACTTGGCTGAGATGCCTTAGTGTATGTACCATATAGTTTGGACCTTGTACCTTCTGACTATGATTTGTTGACATCTTTGCACTCTCTAAATGGTGTAAATTTATCAAATTTGAATTCCTGCCAGAACCACTTGGATCAGTTTTTCAGTAACATGTCCCAGTAATTCTTCAACTACTAGAAAGATGGAAGGTCATTGATCAAAATAGCATGAACATTTAAACTTATTTCTGAATTTAAAAGATTTAAAAAAAAACGGAACGAATATACATTTTATGACCCAATATTTCTGTAAGCATTATTTGTACAAGTTTCAAGATACTTGCTCGTTATATCAGAGTTTGTTGCATATTTGTACAAGTTTCAAGATACTTGCTCGTTATATCAGAATTTGTTGCATATTTGTACAAGTTTCAAGATACTTGCTCGTTATATCAGTTTGTTGCATATTTGTACAAGTTTCAAGATACTCGCTCGTTATATCAGAATTTGTTGCATATTTGTACAAGTTTCAAGATACTTGCTCGTTATATCAGAGTTTGTTGCATATTTGTACAAGTTTCAAGATACTTGCTTGTTATATCAGAGTTTGTTGCATATTTGTACAAGTTTCAAGATACTTGCACGTTATATCAGAATTTGTTGCATATTTGTACAAGTTTCAAGATACTTGCTCGTTATATCAGAGTTTGTTGCATATTTGTACAAGTTTCAAGATACTTGCTCGTTATATCAGAGTTTGTTGCATATTTGTTTTTGCTATAAACTATAATTGTTTACTTACAAACATATGGAAACCAAATGAATTTTGTAATTTTTTTATTATAATCAAATTGTCGAAATGACTAAGTTCGATTGTGGTTAAAGATTATTCCACACAGGTTCTAAATGTCTTCTGAGCTGGTTTAAATTTTAGATTATATTTCATATGATTTATATTATACCAATCTTTGCAAATTGGTTTAAATCAGTTGTAAAAGTGTTTTTGTGAATACATTAAATTTTATGTGTTATTGATAAAAATAAAGAGACATTTTACACCAGTTGTAAGTGTTTTTGAGAATACATTAAATTTTATGTGTCATTGATAAAAATAAAGATACATTTTACACCAGTTGTAAAAGTGTTTTTGAGAATACATTAAATTTTATGTCATTGATAAAAATAAAGAGACATTTTACATAAGTTGTAAAAATGTTTTTGAGAATACATTAAATTTTATGTGTCATTGATAAAAATAAAGATACATTTTACACCAGTTGTAAAAGTGTTTTTGAGAATACATTAAATTTTATGTCATTGATAAAAATAAAGAGACATTTTACATAAGTTGTAAAAATGTTTTTGAGAATACATTAAATTTTATGTGTCATTGATAAAAATAAAGAGACATTTTACACCAGTTGTAAAAGTGTTTTTGAGAATACATTAAATTTATGTGTTATTGATAAAAATAAAGAGACATTTTACATAAGTTGTAAAAATGTTTTTGAGAATACATTAAATTTTATGTGTCATTGATTAAAATAAAGATACATTTTACACCAGTTGTAAAAGTGTTTTTGAGAATACATTAAATTTAATGTGTTATTGATAAAAAATAAAGAGACAATCACCTGCTTCGGGAATTTGCAGGAGAGCTGCAGCAGCCCTCATGGCAGACCTCTTCAGCTCGTCCTGCTTTTCGTACTCCTGTTTCACGGAATTGGCTTTCACTTTGGTGGTGCAGGTCACCCTCAATGGCTCCACCAGTCCCTCCAGTCCTTGAGAAAGTATAATAATTATGTTTTGATCAAATTTTTCATATCAAAAAACACATTACGTTCCCCTTACAATTGGGAAAAGATGTGGCTAGTAAAAAAGAAAAGAATATTGAAGTTCATCTACATTATGAAGAAGTTCATCTACATGATGAAGAAATTTTCATTATACATATGTCTACATATAATAAACATTTATTCACAATGTACTATATAATATTTACATTGTCGGCGGCTGTGATCTAACGGTTATCATTCACGCTAAGCAAGTGGGCATTCCAAGTTCGATTCCTGGCGGATTCAATTCCATACCGGTTTTATTCTTAAACCGTTTTATATCTGAATGTGTTTTTCTGTAACTTATACGTTTTGAATTGTAAATTCTTATATCGCTATTAATTGATTGTCGATCGTATTGAAACATTGATCTCCTTGCCATCGGAACTTTGGGTTTGATCTGTCAAGAGTGTAGGCTTTCTGAAGTGTAATAGCTTGCACACTATAAACCAATATACACACTGGCATCGTATATCCACAAGATGATAGACAAACATACTTGATCACGAGGGATAGTCTATCGTATATATCTACACTGCAGAAATTTGTATGTGTAATTTTTGGTCAAAAACTTCTTGACTGACAATGCTGTGTGTGTGTGCAAGTGTCTTGACCTGGTCGACATAAAATCTCAAGTTCTATCCAACCGATTGTCTTCAAATTTAGTATAAAACTTTGATAAATGTTCTTATATCGTCCCTACTTTGAAAAATTCAAAAATATTTTTTAAAAATTAAAATATTTAAGAAAATGGGTAAACAAATTTAAAAAAATTCAGATAGCCGCCATTTTAGTTTTTTTTTTCTCTTTGGTACCAATTATAACGACATTATTTCTTATAGAGAAACTGTGTATGATTTTTGTTTCAGATTTACGAAAGGGCTTCAATCATGTCGACCAGTTCACCCCCTTTTTTTGTTACGACAAGATAACACAGCTGATAACATCTTGAATTTAAAATTATTTTTTTCATCATTTTTTTTGTACATTCTTAAATCACCAATAAACCAAACTGTAAAAAATGCATACAAAAATTGTTTTTAGTTTTATTTTTATTAAGTCTGAAAAAACGCCCGAAATTCACGCCTCTAGAGTAGAATACCTCCTTAAATAAAAATGTCAAAAAAGTCTGACCTATAGGTATAAAATGCCTACTCCATGCCTGGCAGGGAAAAAGTTAAAAGTTAATTTTTGGAGATTTATAGCAAAATGTTTTTCCAGCAATTCCGGAATTTCAAGGGTTCCTTTTGTGTGAGAAATTGATGATCAAAACAAAAAATATTATCCAATACAAATTCTTAATTTTACCAGAAAATGTTTTTTTCAATGATTATAGACCAAAAATAAATATATACAAACTTTGCAAAACAACAGTGGGACAGAGGTGTGCGAGGCGCGCCGTCATAAGGTAGGTGAGCATCTTGATGTCATAGTGGTCGCGCAGACCACCCTCTACGTGCTGCAGGAAGAGGAACACATCCAAGCGGTCCAAGCACGTGCCCAGCAGTGTGTACATGCACTCGAAAGCCGCCTTGCGCAGGTCCAGCCCGTCGTCTACTGTGTGCTTGAATGGACCCATCTCAACCTCCCGGATCAGCTCTTTCTGCAAATTAATATTCAATTTAGTTTTGTACAAAAGTTTTTCGAAGAAAAAATGCAAATGATTTATTTATTTATTTTTTCTTAAAACATGTTAAGTCCAATTACATTGAAAAATACAAGAAATGTTAATTCTTCCGTTAGTCAATAAGTCCCGGGACTAACCAACAGATGGCACCTCTAATAACAAATCCATACCATTGTCAGTTGGTACCAACCTTTAGAAGTTACGTGTCAAATTTTCATGACATTCCGACATTGTGTCATTGAGTTACAGTGGTTTTAGTGACGGTACTTATGCTATTTTCAAAACAATGGAAATAACCGAATTTCGTTTGTTGATATAAAATTGCTTTTTAATGGGAAAAAATACCGTTCAAACTCAGCGATGGCTTGAAAAGTGTTATCCGGGCTCTGCGCCGTCGAAAACAACCATTTGTCGGTGGTATGCTGATTACAAACGCGGTCGTACAGACACAAATGATGCTGAACGCTCTGGTCGTCCAAATGAGGCTGTTACACCAGAAAACATAAAAAACCCCTCAAAATCGTGATGGAAAATCGAAAAAAAAGTTGCGTGAGATAGCTGACATTCTGAAGATATCATTTGGTAGCGTTTACACTATTTTGCATGAACATTTGGTCATGAAAAAGCTTTTTTCGAAATGGGTGCCACGTTTGCTCACAATGAAACAGAAACAACATATCGATGATTCAGAGCGCTGTTTGGCACTGTTTACACGAAATAAACAGGAACTTTTGCATCGGTATGTGATAAAGGATGAAACTTGGATCCACGACAATACTCCGGAATCAAATCGGCAGTCAGCTGAGTGGAGAGCAGCCGGTGAAAGTCGTCCGGAGCGACCAAAAACTCAACAGTCAGCCAGGAAGGTTATGGCCTCCGTATTTTGGGATACGTATGGTATAATATTCACCAATTACCTTGAAAAGGGAAAAACCATCAATAGCAAATATTACATAGCGTTTGAAGGCAGAAATTGCAAAAAACGGCCCCATACGAAAGAGAAAAAAGATCTCTTGCATCAGGACAATGCACCGTGTCAAAAATCGATGGTAATGATGGCCAAATTGCATGAGTTGAACATCGAATTGCTTCCACACCCACCGTATTCTCCAGATTTGGCCCCCAGCGACTATTGGCCGTTCGCAGACCTCAAAAAGATGCTCCAGGGAAAGAGATTTGGCTCCAATGAAGAATTGATTGCCGAAACTAACGTCTATTTTGAAACCAAAGATAAATCGTTCTACACGGCTGGCATAGAAAAGTTAGAAAAGCGTTGGAATGAATGTATCACTCTTGAAGGAGACTATGTTGATGAATAAAGAAGAATTTTGGCAAACAAATGTTGTTTTAGTAGTTAGTCCCGGGACTTATTGATTGATGTGTTATATGTACTTATGGGCAATTTTTCTTTTATATGATTAATAAAACTGAGCGACTGACCTTGACTTTGGTCTCCTCGTATAGCTGTGGCAGTATGTCATCCAGCAAGTCCCTGACGAGCGAAGGCTTGTTGTGCGCTGCCGAGTTGAAAGCCACCAGGGCCACACGTCGCACACCAAGGTCCGGATCCCGCAGTGTCCACAGGAACTCGCCCATGCACTTCTGCAGTAGGGGATCTATTGCTTGAGGCTGAGTCACAAACAATATTTCATTAATATTAATTGTTATTTAGACCTTCTATTAAAAAGTCAGCGAAAATACTTCTTCTTCTTCTTCTTAAACTTTCTGTAGACTCTCAAGAGTCTGTTACTGCAGGATTGTCCTCCTGTGATGCTGAGTTCCAGCTATCTCTCCATCGTTTCGGGGGTCTCCCTGGCGGACGCCGTCCATCTGGCACCCCATGCAGAGCTATGTATGGAATTCTTGTGGAATTCATTCTCTGTACATGTTGGTACCAGTATCGTCGACGCTGTCGTCCCCATCTGACCACATCTTGGACCTCACAGACCTCTCGGATTGTGGTGTTCCTTACACGATCACGCAAAGTCTTCCCAGCAATAGCGCGCAGAGTTCTCATTTCCGTTGTCCTTAGCATACTATTTGTCCTGACAATGTCCACCCTCGCTTCGATGCCAAATGTGAGGATAGGTCGCACACAGGTCTTATAAATGCGTACCTTGCTATCCATTCTCATATCTTTATTCCTCCATATGACATCTCTCAGGCAGCCCGCCACAACTGCAGCTTTGTCTACCTGAGGCCTTAAGCGAAAATACTAGTCTATAAAATCAAGTCTAAATGGATTATTTAAAAAAAATATTGTTGTTGAAAAAATTCATCAAAAAAGATAATCCCCATAGTCCATTTGGTAAAGCGCTTTACTTTAAACTCATAGGTTTCAGTTTTGATTTCTATTGAAGGTAATAAAAAAGGGTCTTAGTATAGTTTTTCACATAAGGCTTTCTGGTTGATTGGAAGAAATGTCATATGGCATAAAATCCGCCAGGTATTGCTTAACCCTTCCCTTACGGTGATAAAAATAATACGCGTGCTCCGGTGTTGGGTAGTGAGTACGCAATAAAAAATTAGCGATTTTAAATCGGAAACATAAGAACATTCATAGATAATCCCCTTAATTAATTATAATTGAAGTTAAAAATTATAATAATTGAGATTTATTTGCTGAAAACGTTAAAAAACCATCTGAAAACATTTAAAAACGCTCACGGAACGGGCGTACGTCTAACCTATTTGCAAGCCTAGAGGCTACTAGTGGCGCGAAACGTCAGTCGCATACCCCGGCGCTTACGCCTTTGCTTGCGACGTTGAGACAATTCAGCTCCTCGCAATTCAGTCTAGTATGCAAGAGTGAGATGCGAATATAGTGTCGCGGTTCCCGCATACTATTCACTTATCGTCAAGACGAGGCACTCGCAGCGTTTAAATGCGAATTTGTTTTCAATCTTTACAAAACACCTCGATGTAGTCGATAAATTCTGATTATTATTAATATTATTTTTTAAATCAATGCGTAAATATATTATGGAGGAATACCTAAAATCTGAACCTTGTATTTATAATATTTATAGAGATATTGATGGTTATTAGAAGCAACGTGTAGAAGATACCCAACACAGGGAAGGAAAGGTTAAATCGAAGTCTAATACAACACAAGAACCGAAAGAGATAAAATATTACATATGAATTTTCTTTCCTTATGTGGACCAACTGGTGGGAGTGATTAATAGTGCAAGAGATTGTAGATTTACATCAGTGTTTCTAAAGCTTTGTAGCCTTGCGATCTCACAAAAAATAAATAAAATGAAATTAAGACTCCACAACAAATACTTAAACCACATAAATGTTGCACTTGTAGAAAGACGATAATTCTTATTAGTTAAGAATATCTACTATTTTATTTCACTAATAGGGCAGCTAAACAGTTTGAACTTGCCACAAGTCCAAATTGTTTAGCTGCATTGTTAGTGATGTGAAGGCCGCAATGAAGTGTTATTTAGATGCCATGTGTACAAACGTTCATCTTACCGGTTTGAACGTGCCGCACCATTGTAGTAAACAATGACTTGAACTGTGGGCTACAATTTTTTAAAATAAGTGTATTTCTTTCTCTCAGAAAATATGTTATTTTTCATTTGTAATATTTTTATTTTCATGTGTGTAATAACCTGTGAATCGTGCCCCCCAACGGGGTCACAATTCACAGGTTGATAAATGATTTACGTAATTTAAAAAAAAAAGCATACGGTAGTACGTACCTGGTCAGAGATGGTGAACTTGATAGCAGTGACAGCCGTGGTGCGGGTGAGAGGCTCGGGGGCCTGGAGGAAGGCTCGCAGCTGTGGCAGCAGGGCGCGTGGCTCCACCAGGCACAGCTTGCCCAGGCACTCCGACACCTGCAAGTGCACACATTCATTTCTATACAATCATAATCATCGTATTGCCCTTCTCCTTTTCTGTTTGGGATTGCTGTTCCGCAACTTAGATTTCTGGCCAGTTTTTCTGCTTCTACGCAGGCCAGACCCAGCTTTTACACCTGCTCGACCTGTCGCCCTAACTCCTTGAGTGATCTACTGATCTTCTTCCTTCCAGGCTGGCACCAAATATTTTAAGAGAAATTCTTGTGTCTGGGTTTATTACCGAAAACATTACATTATTTATAGTTAAGGCATTATTTATAGTTAAGACAGTGTGGAGGTTTAAAGATATTGTAAGACCACTTTTTGCAAAAAGCGGAATAAACAGTGTTTGATAAAACAAATTACAACGAAAACATATTCGATTGTTATGAACAAAAACACAGACTTTTTATTACTAAATACATTTTTGAGTACAAACATATTTATGTCAGATACAGGCAAAAGCCTAGTTTACTGGAGACATGACAAATGAAAGGCAACAAACCCAGATCCATTAAAATTGTGTCCAAATTAAATTACCTGTTGTTTTTTCCCAAATTATGTAATTTATTGACATGTGTAAAATAAATAAAAAATAAAATTAAATATTGGAGTTTGTTATATTGGTGCCATTTTTTCCAAGAGCTCCATCCAGTTGTCAGGTGTTTTTTTCCTTTCCACTTCAGAAAACGTGCTTTATCTGTAGGAATCGTGAGTTCTCGTGTTCTCTTTATGCAACAATTTCTGGATTTCAATCTTGATATCGCTGGCAGGTGAGTTTATAACCATTGGTTGATCTCAACGAAAATCACACAAGCTTAAATTAAAGACCAGAGGGAATCCATCCCTTATGAGCTACCTATATTCCTAGTGGTGTAGAAAAGTTTCAAAGAAAACCTTTCTGTTTCGTAAAATACTTCATTTAAATAATACTAATTGATAGTGTGGCGGTCGCCGCACACTCGGAACACTGTGGGCGTCCATACACACGGTTAATGACCGATGAAGTGACCTTTGCATTCCTCGACAAATCTAAATAAACAAGTCCAAAGTTCACACGCCGGCCATTCAACCCATAGCCCGGAGCGGACCGCATTCCATACTAGAGCGAGAACACACCACGCCTGTCTCGCCAGTTCCGTATTTGAATGATACCTACATACAACATTAATCGTTTTTGCATTCGCAGGAACGAGACGTAGGCATATCGCGAGCGCATTCCCGCGCACATTCTAAAAAGATATAAATACCTACGTTACTAATAAAATTGGAATCTCTTTCCGCATTGCGATCTAACGTGTTTTATTTATCAACAAATCATCATCATCTCTTCCCTTAAGGACTAGCTCCTAAAATAGTAATAACGGCACATCGGAAATATGAGGCCAACCGTCAACGTACCACATTCCGCGATCCCTCCTCCGCACACTGGCAATGGCCAGCCAGCTGGTTCCAGATGTTAGGGATGAAGGGCCTCAGCGCTTCTACCTCCGAGGGGTTGGTTGACTGGGATGATATAATCTGAAACCATATTTTATTAATAACTACTTATATGCGAATTTCTAATTTTCTATGATTTTCGTGACCTAGTTGGTAAGATGCCTGTCTTTCTGCCTATTGGAAGGTTTTTGCTTATGTCTTGTTTTAACACCTTTCTGGTTGGTCTGAAGAGATTGTTACATGGCAATATACCCGGTAGGTTGTATTGTATACAATTAAAGTGTAAGATAATTGATGTGTGTTAAAGTTATGATTAATATAACGCTTTACAAAAAATACACTATATTGCTTAATTTTTTAAGATCCATTTAAAAGTTCTGGTCCTAGATCAATAAGATTTATGAAAATTTCTTACATGCATACCATCATGCCGTTTCTCTATTGGGGTAAGCAGAAAGGACATATAACAGACATTACTATTTCGAAACATATTTCACCTCTTCTACATTCACATACCTTCTCGTAGAGCTTCTATGATTTATCTTATTTATTACTTTTCCTTCATTCAAAACATTAATTTGATCCAACAATATTTTCCTTAGGCTTTCTCTACCACACTTCCACTCCTTTTTGCACTGTGTATTTTTGTTAATTTTTCTTCATTTATTCCTTCCACTTGTCCAAACCATCTTAGTGTGTTCATCTTCATCTTACTCAACACATCAGCCTTAAGTTCTTTTGATTCTGATATAATCAACCAGAAATAGTATCACATGATTATGTTTATTATTGGGTTGATGCAAAAGTTATGACCGTTTTTTACATATACAATTAAACATTTTTTTTAGATTTGTATTATTTATTTAATCAATTTTATAATATCCATCAGTTCTTATAACTTTCTTCCATCTTTCTATCAACTTATTAATACCATTAGTGTAAAATTCCGTCGATTTTGAGGCGAAAAATGTAGTAAGGGATGTTTTTACCTGCTCTATTGTATCAAATGTTTTATCATTTAAAAAATTTTGCACTGATCGGAATAAATGAAAATGGGAAGGAGCAAGATCTGGAGAATACGGTGGATGCTTGATAACATCCCATTTCAACTCATTTAGCTTGTGTTGGGCCATCATAGCCACATGTGGTCGCGCGTTGTCGTGATGAAACACAACCCCTTTTCTGTTTCCCAATTCTGGTCTATCCTTTTGAAGGGCGATGTTCAATTTGGATAATTGCTGACAATATCGTTCTGCTGAAATTGTCTGATTGCGTTCCAAGAGTTCAAAATACACAATAGTGAAAAATTAGTGAAAAATCCCCAGATGGGAATTTTGTAAACCATCTTCGTACCTGTCGAACTTTGATGACATCTGCTCCATACACTTTGCAAATGTTTTTGGTTGCCACACTCGCGGTATTGTCTTTACGGAATTCATAAAGTAAACAATGACGTAAATGCACTTTATCGACCGACATTTTGAAAAAATACAAGGGCTCTTCACTGTACTCTGGCCAGACCAAAACTGAATAGAAAGTAGAGGGAAAGCATCCTTTATACAATGGAATCATTTAAAAGAAGATACTATTCATCATTTCTTACCTGGGAATTTTTTTACCAGGGATCATAAAAAACGGTCATAACTTTTGCATCAACCCAATAGCTCTGATAAATAGCTCAATGGTGAAGTTGGCTCAACTGAATCTCTGACAAACCTGTGTTTATATCATTGCGGTAAACTTTTAATTGCATTGGTCGGCAAATTTCTAGAATAATTTTCATTGATCAAATAGAAAACGTTTGCACTAACTGTCACAGAAACCTATTTTTTCATCATGAGTACACTACCAATATAGTTTCCTGGATCTTGAATCTCGAAGGAATTTGACGCACTTTTAATATGGTTATACTATAATGGGATGTTCATATGCAAGGTGTTGCCTTCGAGAAAAAGTAATTTACATATCTGTATCAAGATTTAAACAGTCCACTTATATTCTTTTGCATTTTAAATTGATATTAAAAAAAATATTACTTACCTCTTTGAGTGAGTGCAATAGAAGGTACTGCCTCTTGGGTGTGGTCTGTATCTCCTTGAGGATGAAGGGCAGGAATTCCTGTAGGTTGCCCACGGCTACGGAGCCCAGGGCGTAGCTGGCTGCAGATTTGACCTCTTCTGAGGGCGGAGAGAATGATGCCAGGAGGATTTCTTTCAAGTTACTTATTGGACTCAGATCTCTGAAAAAAAAACCATCGCTAATATGAATACGTTCACTAAAAATTAAAATGTTCGCATCTTACACATGTGACAAAATTAAGACGTTAATTCTCTAAGAATTATGTATGAATGATAGGTTGTCAAAAATGGGTTTAAGTTTGCAACTTTTGACATCAAGAGAAAAGATAGCAATAATACCCAGGTTACATTGGTTGAGTAATGAGTATGTTGCACTTTCGGATATTTTTGGAGACAGTTTTGATGCCTTTAAAAGTTCTTTCAAGAAGCATTTTTGTTTATTTGAACCATAAATCTGGAGCAAGATCACATGGGATGGCCGTACAAAAAGAGAGGTTGACAGTCAAATCCACCAAGCAAAACTTGCCTTAAATAAGAAATCAAAGATTTTCGAATCCAACAACATGGACCTAAAGCTTCGCAAGCAATTGGTCAAAACATATGTGTGGAGTATTTTGATGTATGGTTGCGAGACATGATGCATAGGCGAAAGAGATCGAAAAAGATTGGAGGCCTTCGAGATGTGAACCTATAGACGAATCCTAAGGATTTCCTGGAGATACCACATTACGAATGACGAGGTTCTCAGTAGGATCGAAGAAACCAGGCACCTGTCAAACACTATATTGGAAAGGCGTGCAGAATGGATGGGTCATATGCTGCGACATGAAAATCTCCTGCACAATATACTGGAAGGGATGATTGAGGGATCAATTGGCAGAGGGCGTCCTCGCCGAGAGTATTTGGAGCAAATATGCCACAATATGGACTGCACCTCCTATACAGAGCTCAAGAGGATCACTGAAGACCGAGCGGAGTGGAGGAGGAGATGCAGGGCTTTGCTGCTAACCAATCCCCAGGATCGAAACTGAAGAAGAAGAAATCTGGAGCCACAATGCAACTATTGCAGTGTTTTTCTTTTTCTACTTGTTGATTTTTCCTCTCAGAAACATTCCAAATGTTTTCTTGTGTATTGAGTGAATGAATCATATGAATACATTTTTATTTTTATTCTTTCCAAACGTATGATTTTTTGTATGTTATGGCAATGGGTCTCTTGAGCCCTGGCTAGTCAATGCTTGTATTATATGTATGGTATAATACAAGCATTGGCAATATGCATGTACATACTTCTTTCCGATATGTACGAGTTATTTATTTATTTATTTTTTCAAAACAGGCTTAGCCCAATTACTTTGAAAAATACAAGACATTAAAAAAGAAGAAAAATTACATAGAAAAAAAATTAAAAATTATATAAAAATAAAAAATAATGCATATGTATACAATAGTTCATACGTCACTTAAGTATGTTGATGAGTGCTTTCTAACGCACTTAATCTAAGAAGAAATGTGATATGAAATATGTCAATATCCGAAGCAGTCCCTTTTAGAAGAGTTAAGGCCCTTCCAACAGGCATAGCGGCTGGAAGACCCGTTCTTGCGTATGTTATTGAGAACAGTTCTTGCCGGCGCAGGCTAGTGTAATTGTTAGGAACATTTAACGCTAATCTTTGTAGTAATGCTGGACAACTCACAACTCCTCGAACGAGTTTGACAACGTATAAGTACGAGTCATGTTAATGTTTATATTTTTTATAACGCGTCAATTTTGTATTCATGCACACTCGAATATGAATTTCATTATTGTAACTATTTTTAATACCCGATAAATGACTGTATATTGTACAAAATAAATAAATAATTTACAGAAGCTCATGGTGACTGGAAGCGTGAAGTGTGACAAGAGAAATCCAACAAGATGGACGGAACTAGATAAAAAAAATAACGAGCTCATTGCTAAACGCTGCCCTCAACATGGCTTAGGATTGAGGATAGCGGAAATGAATTTGCCAATTAGTTCTTCAGCAAAAATTAACCACAACAGTCAGTCGACAGCAAAAAGAACAAAGAATTCAATATTCCACATTCTTATCAATATATTTTTATTATGCTAATCTAAAACAGTTTTCTGTTTGATCATAATTTACTCTCCTAATAACTGTCATACATAAAAAAATATTTTTGTACCCAAACACAGGTGTCAGTACAATATAAAGAAAAAATGTTAGTATTATACAAACATGTGTCTGCCGATTTCGGCGATGCCCAGTAGGGCGAACATATGATGTGCATCACTGGCTGGTGCGAGTGCATCTTGCAGGAACTGCTGAGCAACACGTAGCGCCTCAACGGGTGTTTCCACTGTCAGCGCCGACACACACTTGGCCAGAGAGTGGAAAGCCTGTAAAATAGTTTAGTATACTTTGAGTTTGTACCACATCCTATGCAGGGAGTAGATTCTAATAACTAAACGTTCCTCTTCCTATTTTTCTTATCACCCATTTACAATTTATATTGTGTCAATGAAAAAGTGAAACAGAGTATAAATACATAACAATACTAAAGAAGAACCCCTCGGTTTTTTTTATAGAGAATCACTTCATTAGGCAAGGCCTGTGATGAAGTGGTCTCGTATTCCTTAATCATAAATTTTATATATTTGTCCTAAATAATAAAAAAAAACTCAGTTGAATCATTCATAATCTGCCTTCATGTCTTTACACACACAGAAATCTTAAGTTATCACATACACAATTCCACCCACATCAAAATCATGTTCAACAACTCCTCATTAAACAAACTTTACATTCACTAAAATACCTAAAAACCCCCAAAAGTATCTAATAAAGTACTTTTTATTCTCCTACTATCATATCCTACTACATATAGTATACATACTCGTATACGTAGACATTGGAAGCGTATTGAGAGATTCAATCAATTGAACGACCCCGACATCCTTTGTATACCATCTCTTAGGTTAAAATCCAATTATAGTTTCACAAGGGTCAAAAACCTCTGGAACAACCAACTACTATTGCTAGGTTGACTACTACTATTGCTCGTGTCCCAACGTGTAGATTTTGCCTGAGTAAATTGCCACTTGGCCCTAAACTGTCTTGCAGAACCTGGAAAACTATACAGGTTCCATACAGGAATTGAGAGAACCGAGAAGAAACATATCAAGATGGAGAGTGTTACGTGATGGATCGACTCTCTGCATCTGCGGTGAGAAGCAGTCCATGCTATCCAGGTGGTAGAATTTTGAGTGGAAAGTGACACGAATGGTAACATGAAAAGAAGTATATATTTTATACAAACTAAGAGGTTTGCATTTTGTTCGAGGGTTCACATGTTCAAAAGTCTTCTTCTTCTGAAACTTTCTGTAGACTCTCAAGAGTCTGTTACTGCAGGATTGTCCTGTGATGCTGAGCTCCAGCTATCTCTCCATCGTTTCAGGGGTCTCCCTGGCGGACGCCGTCCATCCGGCACCCCATGCAGAGCTATGTATGGAATTCTTGTGGAATTCATTCTCTGTACATGTTGGTACCAGTATCGTCGACGCTGTCGTCCCCATCTGACCACATCTTGGACCTCACATACCTCTCGGATTGTGGTGTTCCTTACACGATCACGTAAAGTCTTCCCAGCAATAGCGCGCAGAGTTCTCATTTCCGTTGTCCTTAGCATACTTTTTGTCCTGACAGTGTCCGCCCTCGCTTCGATGCCATATGTGAGGATAGGTCACACACAGGTCTTATAAATGCGTACCTTGCTATCTGTTCTCATATCTTTATTCCTCCATATGACATCTCTCAGGCAGCCCGCCACAACTGCAGTTTTATCTACCTGAGGCCTTACTTCTCTGGGGAGGTCATGAGAGCTGAGCAGTTCACTGCCAAGATATCTGAACTGGGTTGCTTGTTCAATTGGCTCGTCACGTACTGAAATTCTGCACTCTAGTGGATTTGGAGAATGTCATACACTTGGTTTTTGCTGGTTCAAAAGTCGATTATTAAAAATAAGGACCAGTCAAATATAACGAATAAAATATTTTCTTTTAAAATACATTTCGGATACCAGGCTTCTACTTTTGAGGAGCATATGGGCAGAAAATGACATGGTACTACAAATATTTTTATGCAGTATATGACTATATTTTTCAGAATCTAATATGGCAACCAAGTTATTCTTCAAAAATTTAAAAGGAATTGTAATATTTTTTATTTGGTCATACTGACTTGCTTGTGTAGATGCGGCAATGCATTATGCGCCCCCAGCTGTTTGACGGGGGCCACGAGAACCGTCAACAACTCCTGGTAACTCAGCCCCGGCAGACCCGTTTTGACCAGCGCCTGGAACAGCTCCAGCATGGAGTTCAGTGCCGCACCTGTACACACACCAAACAATACATTTATATGTTTATCAACACTTTCATGCTAATACATCTGGCATTGTAGCATTTTTTTCCAACATCATGGGAGTAAAAATCGGACATGTAAAGAAATGAGTGTTAAGTAGATGAATGAGAATGTATGAAGTGTTAAGTAGATGAATGAGAATGTATGAAGTGTTAAGTAGATGAATGAGAATGTATGAAGTGTTAAGTAGATGAAGAAAAGAATTTTGAATTGACCATTTCGTTTCCAATTGTTTCGACGATACTAAATCTATATTCTACCAAAGCAAAATGCAGAAAAATGCAACTATGACCTCATTGGCGTTCCTTTCTGCAGGTCTTCTTCCGAGCAGCTAATGGGGCATGATGGGCAAGCTCCTATGCTTAACGTACCTACATCTTGCATTACGGTCAGGTATTATCAGCTTTTCCCATAATCAAGATAAGATACAAGTTTTGTATGAAGTTATGTTAAGAGAGAAGTTCTTGAAGTTATTTTGGCCACAGTTTTGTGACCAAAATAACTCCAATAGCGCTTGTGTTTTTGTGTAGGACCACTCAAAAAGTGTCTGCCGTGAAAGTCCATTAATTAGAAGAATGATAATTTGTGAATCATATTTTAGTAAGTAATGTTTTGTAATAAGATCAACCAGTCTCTCTTCTTCACCAGTCAGTTGATAGTAGTGATGCATGGTATTACCTTGTAGAAGAGGACTCCTGGCGAGGGCTAGCACCTGAGGCAGAGCGGTGCGGTGCAGATCAGCCATGGTGACAGGATGCTTGGCACAGACAGTGCACAGCAGCCCCAAGGTGAGTTGCGCTATGTGCAGGTCACTTTCGCTCACCAATGGAGGCAGTTCCACTAACACCTATAATATAATAAAAGAATAAGTATTAACTCTTTGTCCAGCTCCAGTACAAAGACTGTAAGATAGCGGGATGGTTGTCGCTCAGTCCTCGGAGCTTCTGGCGTGACTCCAAGGTGTTTTAGTGACAGCTGGGTTATTTGATTCCCTTTTCACTTTTGAAGGCAGAATTTAGTGAAAATAAAACAATATCAAGATTCAAAAGATAATGTATTTTGGTTCATTTGATATCCTATATATACATGATTCTACAGATGCCGCAAGCATACTGGCTAAACCGCTTAAGCTGTGCTTGTAGGGTGGCGTAAATATGACCATGGCCAACTTCTCCATTTCAGTCTTTGAAAAGCAGCAGTTGCAGCAGCTTCAACTTATCCACGATGATGCGATAATGCAACGATCACATTAAAGGATGCTTTATTACAACACGGAGCATATCTTTATTTACAATACAATAAAGATTACTCAAATTTAGTGACGCATACGTCCGATAAACTCCTTTAGAAGCAAATTCTCACATTTATTTCAAGCATTCACATAAAGATGTGAAAACGTATTTTTTCTTGTTCCTTAGCACATTGACAGCTTAGTAATCTCTTAAAATCCCAGAAGTGCTAAAAAATTCTGCCCATATCTAAAATACTTAAAAATTAGTTGAAAGGTGAGAGCAGGTAACACATCGATCAATAAGTCCCGGGACTAACCAACAGATGGCGCCTCTAATAACAAATCCATACCATTCTCAGTTAGTACCATCCTTTAGAAGTTACGTGTCAAACTTTCATGACATTCCGACATTGAGTTACAGTTGTTTTAGTGACGCTACTTTTGCTATTTTCAAAACAATGGAAAAAACATCACTAAAACCACTGTAAAAGTAGCATCATTAAAACCACTGTAACTCAATGACACAATTTCGGAATGCCATGAAAGTTTGACACGTAACTTCAAAAGGTTGGTATTAACTGAGAATGGTATAATTTGTTATAAGAGGCGCCATCTGTTGGTTAGTTCCGGGACTTATTGATCGATGTGTTATATGGGCAGCAGCGGAGAGATTTTTGGGATATATGTGTTTACCAGATGTTCGTCTCGATGTACTGACTTAGAAATTTCTAGGGCCTCTAATCTGTCCAATTTATTTCTGTTGCTACTGATATGTAAGAATTTGGTATTGACACAAAAAGTATGGTTTTCACGGTGACAATGATTAGCAATTTCAGAATAAATTAGAGGATTTATGATAATTTCTATATAGGAAAGACAGGAAGATCCTTTGAAAAGAGATTTCGTGAACACAAATCTGCCTTAACAAAGTCAGTACATCGAGGCGAACATCTGGTAAACACATATATCCCAAAAATCTCTACGCTGCTGGCCGAGATCGTCCCATGCCTCCCTCAGCCTTCAGTCCCCATGCATGTATATCGGTACCAGTTTGAACATAATTCAGTCTTGTTTGTGCTCCCCTGAAGATGAGGTGAAAGCCTTGAAACCGTTAGGGTTATACCATTACAAAAAGTGGAATAAACAGTGTTTGATAAAACAAATTACAAAGCTTTTATATATGTAACCAAAGTGGATTTAATGATTTCTGGAACTACAACTATAAATAATTGTAACATTTAATTTTTGCACATTTTCATTGTCTTTTTGTCTCTAAATAGTTTCAAGAATTCACGCAATGGTTTAAATAAAAAAAAAATTATCTTTGAAAGAGTGATCCCGGTTCTACAATATTTTGCAACAATTGCTGATAGATACAAATTATCATTTATCAATATGACTTATATACGTAATTTATACCTTGTTGAGTAGTTCTGGGTTCATGGCAGTGCTGTAGTTCTTGACGAGAGTGTCGAGCAGAATGAGCGTTGACAGCTTCAGGGCGCGCTGGTTCTTGCGTAAGAAGGAGCCCAGGATGGGGACTGCATCAGCCTAAACATATAGCGCATTTTCTCAATTTTCTTTTAACTGAAGAACACAAATAAAATGAAGTAACTTATTATTAACTCTGAAATATTTTTTCATTAGGTTACTGTCAAAGCAAATCGGTAGAATTCACATTTTAAAACACAATTCAACGTACAATAGTCCCCTATTATTCGCCAGATCAAGGTTTGTGGTTGACCTCTTAATTTTTTTTTTAAATCTTGTGTGGAATCAATGTCATCAACCATGAAGGCAGGCCTCATTAAAGACCCAGAGATCCATCTTACGTCACCCATGTGATCAGTAAGGCCTCGGCCACACTATGTTGCGAGTTAGGCGACATATCCTAGCGAACCAACGTACCGCATACTATCGAAGTGGCCACACTGCGCGATTCGCGCCACGTTGCATGACGATTACTCATCGAGTGAATCTCCTAGTGAACAGACGTGTTGGTTAATTTACAAGATGGTGGAAGTTTTAATGACAGCTGTGTATAAAAGGGAGCCTTTGTGGAACCCATCGAGCAAATCATACAAAAATGTACCTGTAATAAAATCACTTTGGAATGAAGTTGCATAGGAAGTAAATAAAGATGGTAAGTTATAATGAAATTGGTTAGTTTTGAGAGTGACATCGTGTGTTGACTCAACCGCTCCCAACTGTTAAATGAATTTGTGCGTAGTACTTTGGTGTGGCCAGGCATGAAGTCACCTAGTATATGAGTCACGTAACATCTAGCTTAGCACCTAACGAAGCATTTTAGTGTGGCCTTGGCCAAACACTCCACCTCTTGCTGCGATTGCATCGTTTCTGATATCTCAGTGCTTGTGTCAAAATAACCCTTATTTAACATAATAATGCCTCTGAGACGCAACACTAGTGATGTTGGTGACTCAGATAATGCAAAGAGACCTCGTAAAGTACTTGCAATAAGTGAAAAGTAAAAAATTCTTGACTAAGCACAAAAAGAAAAGAAAATTGTTGCATCGTAAACTGCAAAAGTTATAGAGAAACCAGAAATGATAGCGTTCAATGTATTTATATAAAATGGCTGTTTAGTAAAAGTATACTTTTAAGTATACGGTAATTTAGAAGGCGTTTACTATTAAACTAAAATATCGCTATTCGCGGGAGGGTTTGACCTATCGCCTATAGGTAATGGGTAAAAGCACATTTCACAAAATTGGCAACAATTTGACATAAAAGATTACTCAAAAAACAACAAATAAAAAATTCAACCTTGATATATCACCTGTATTATATCGCCTGTTGAGAATCATAGTGGCGAAAATCCAAAAAATAAATTTTCGAGTTAAGACTTCCAAATGGCACTCAAATGACACCTTTTTTACGTGCGTAAGTGGGGAAAGTATATTTCAGCTCCTTGCCGCTTCAAGGAGTTGAAATATATACTCTCGCCACTTACGCACGTAATAAAGGAGTTATTTTAGTGCCATTTGGAAGTCTTAACTCGAAAATTTACTTTTTTGGAGTTTCGCCACTATGATTCTTAACAGGCAATATAATAGAAAGAAAATAACAGTAAAAGATGACTCCGATACAATAAAAAAAATATTAACAAAAAAATGTATTTTGTAACTGAAAATAACTATGTAAATAATAATAAAAATTACAATAAATTATTGTAAATGGAGGTGATTCAAAATAGTCTATTTTATATCTAATACTGATTATATTTTGATTAATATAATAATAATAAAATAAGTCTCACCATGATGGGCCTGAGATCAATGCGGAGTGGAGAGGCGGCCACCTTGGTGAGGGCCTTCACAGTGGTGAGGCGGGTGATCTCGTTACGTAGGCGCTCCAGGAAAATGGGCAGGCACACTTGCAGTTCGTCCTGGGAATAAACACATATCGTTATGACATCTAAATTATGTTTCCATTTAAAGTTACAACTAACATACTACTGCGTAATTTCTCTATCGGGATAAGACACAGAGGACACAGCGCAAGATTTTCCCATCTCAACACACATCCTTCGCCTCTTCTACACCTTCTCATACAACTCCTACGATTTCTCTGACTCAACATTTCCTTCTTTCAGAAGATCATCCACTTGATCCAATCATACTTTCCTTGGTCTTTCTGTACCATGACTTTTTGCAATATATGTTTGTTCTGTTAGCCACTCACATTTGCAATATATATTTGTTTTGTTAATCTTTCTTAATTCATTGGTTCTACATGCCAAACAATCTCAGAGAGCTCCTCACTTTGAAAGTCTATGCATAAAAATACTAATATACGAGGGAAGACTGAAATGCGGGTTCGAAAGAATAAGCACTGGTCAGTGCTAATCCTACAAAACTGGGATATCAGCTTTGAAGCATCATTGAAGTATATTCACTTCAATGATGCTGCACATCAGCTTTGAAGTATATTTAGCTTTAAGGAGATATATTGAAAAGTAAAAATATTTCAAACTATACTCGAGTGTTTTTTTTAAGGCAGCCAATGTTTTAGTCTACCCTCGTATTCATATGGCTTTTGACCTGATAGTAAGTCAAAATAGACAGAGAATAGTAACACATCAATCAATAAGTCCCGGGACTAACCAACAGATGGTGCCTCTAATAACAAATCCATACCATTCTCAGTTAGTACCAACCTTTTGAAGTTACGTGTCAAACTTTCATGACATTTCGACATTGAGTTACAGTGGTTTTAGTGATGCTACTTTTGCTATTTTCAAAACAATAGAAAAAACCGAATTTCGTATGTTGATATAAAATTTCTTTTTAATGGGAAAAAATACCGTTCAAACTCAGCGATGTCTTGAAAAGTGTTATCGGGGCTCTGCTTCGTTGAAAACAACCATTTTTCGGTGGTATGCTGATTTCAAATGCGGTTGTACAGACACAAATGATGCTGAACGCTCTGGTCGTCCAAATGAGGATGTAACACCAGAAAACATAAAGAAACCCTCAAAATCGTGATGGAAAATTGCAAAGTAAAGTTGCGTGATATAGCTGACATCCTGAAGATATCATTTGGTAGTGTTTACACTATTTTGCATGAACATTTAGTCATGAAAAAGCTTTTTTCTAAATGGGTGCCGCGTTTGCTCACAATGGAACAGAAACATCAACGCATCGATGATTCAGAGCGCTGTTTGACACTGTTTACGCGAAATAAACAGGAGTTTTTGCGTCGGTACGTGACAGTGGATGAAACTTGGATCCATCACTATACTCTGGAATCTAATCGGCAATGAGCTGAGTGGAGAGCAGCCGGTGAAAGTCGTCTGAAGCGATCAAAAACTCAACAGTCGGCCGGGAAGGTTATGGCATCCGTATTTTGGGATGCACATGGTATAACATTCATTGATTACCTTGAAAAGGGAAAAACCATCAATAGCGAATATTACATAGCGTTTGAAGGCAGAAATTGCAAAAAAACGGCCCTATATGAAGAAAAAAGATCTCTTGCATGAGGACAATGCACCGTGTCAAAAATTGATGGTAATGATGGTCAAATTGCATGAGTTGAACATCTAATTGCTTCCGCACCCACCGTATTCTCCAGATTTGGCTTCCAGCGACTATTGGCCGTTCGCAGACCTCAAAAAGATACTCCAGGGAAAGAGATTTGGCTCCAATGAAGAAGTGATTGCCGAAACTAACGCCTATTTTGAAACCAAAGATAAATCGTTCTACACGGCTGGCATAGAAAAGTTAGGAAAGCGTTGGAATGAATGTATCGCTCTTGAAGGAGACTATGTTGATGAATAAAGAAGAATTTTGGCAAACAAATGTTGTTTTAGTAGATAGTCTCGGGACTTATTGATCGATGTGTTATATGGTCTGGATGACGTTGAAACAGTGCAGGGTACATGGGCCAGGTGAAGGAAGAACTTACTGGTGGACAATGTAGTGTCCATGAACTGGGTAAGATATCAGAGGTTGTTGTCTAATGGTTAGCATTCCTGCTAAATAAGTGGACTCCCCGAGTTCGATCCCTGGCAGATTTACTTCCGGACTAGTTTTACTCTTAAACCATTTTACATCAGAATTTATGTTCTTTTATAGCTCATGGGCTACTAGTTATAAATTCTTACAGTGCTATTTAGCAAAGCTAAAATAGCATTATACTCGTATAAAACACTGTCGAACGAAGGCTGCAACAGATTATATCTGCCAATCGTTTTGAAACTCTAATCTTGCCATCAGAACTTTGTGTTTATTCTGTCAAGACTGTGCTTGCTGAACTGCAAAAGTTTCCACACAACAAACCAACATACATACAGACATCTTTATGTTTGTTTTGTCTTGCTTGCTGAAGTGCAACAGTTTGCAGACAACAAACCAATACACGCACAGGCATCTTCATACTTGATCACGATGGATTACCTAATGTGGAGCAGATGGGTACTAACCTGCAGTTGGTCTCCTAGGTGGCAAAGTAGCTGGCCCATGGTGGCGATGGCACGCTCCTTGACCTCTTGATCAATGTCGGCAGCACACAGTCGCACCAGGGTGTACTTGTACATAGGTTCTGTGAAAGCTGCCAGCTCTGGAGAGAGATCCATTGGTTCGTCTATAAAAAGAATAGTATCAATTTTGCCTCCTGTATTGAAATCCCTAATGTATTCAAATTATTTGTAGCTTGAAAATTCACAATTTCATTAACGAAATAAAACTTTGATGTGTATGAACGCTGATCTTGCATTTTCAATTCAAATGTTCACTTATTATTATATCTTAGTTGTCATTGAAGCTCAAATTCATATTCCCGCCTAAATACGAGAGTCATCCAGAAAGTAAGGTTACAACATTTATGTAGGATCGAAAAATGCTTGTATTTAATTGAAATTCACAGGATACTTCACAAATATATTAAACTACTTTTCAACGTAATCGCCGTCGAGATTGAGACATTTCTGTAGTGGGGGCACCAGCTTTTGTATGCCAGTGTCATAGACCTCCGCCGCCAGCTCTTTCAGCCACTTCTTCACAGCTTCCTCGACCTCCTGATCGTTGGAAAATTGTTGGGGTGTAGTGACACACCCACGTCTCATCCCCCCTCACGATAGAGTCCAGAAAAACTTCTCCCTCCTGAGCAAAACGATCCAAAAATTCACGCGCGGCGGTCACGCGATTTTGACGGTGCTCCGGTGTGAGCATTCTGGGCACCCATCTCGCACACAACTTCTTGTAACCAAGTTTTTCCGACACAATATCACCAAGGAGATTTCGAGAAATGTCAGGAAATTCTTCATGAAGGTCGTCAAGCGTCACACGGCGGTCATTTCGCACATGTTCTTCAATTTTTTGCACAAGTTCGTCAGAAATCACTGCCTTGCCTCGTCGTATCAGTACGGCCTTCTCTGAACAACCTAACCCACTTCGTGACATGTTGTTGACTCATCACATCACTACCATAAACTTCCACGAGCTTCCGATGAATATTCGCGGCGGCATTGTTCTGCAGTCAAAAAACGGATGACCGCGAGGATCTCGCATACACGAGAGGTGGCGGGAATGGGCGACGACCTCTCCATCGGAAGAATTTACTGTGACTGAACAAAATGGCCGAAAAACACGCAGGACCAAACAAACTGACCGTTAGGATCCCCCCTACACGCCAGGTGCGCCAACAAAAAATTTCCCCCGGCCTCAGGAGCCCTTATAACCTTACTTTCTAGATAACTCTCGTACTAATTTCTTAACTTAAAATTTCAAGATTTGTATTCACTCACACATACCAAATTTTAAAATGAAGTAATGAAATCACGTAACTCCCTATTTAAGGAAGCTTCGACCAATTTGCACAAAATTTTAATTTGAATACTAATTTCTTCAGTAGAAAATTAAGATTTAATATTTAGTGATAAGGTTGAACTTCAATGTCCAGCACAATTAATCCATATCGCACAGGCCAAGCGCGGTTATATTCGTGTTCATATTGTTAAACAATTTTACCAATTTGACATACTCATATACTAATGCTATATTTCCTAATTAGCGCAGATACTGCCATCTCTGTAGAAGATTATGAATATTTTTGTCCCTTGTTAAGATTATTTCTGATCGAGGTATTGTCATGTTTCTAAAGTGATCCGTTTGACAGCTTTTAGTGGTAATCTTAGTTTTATATATGATAAAATTTGTGGTATATATATATATATAATGAATGAAATGGAATTTGTGTATTGAATTATATACTTTACATTTGTTAGTGTAGTGACAATTGAATTTAATTTATATTTTACATTTGTTAGTGTAGTGACAATTGAATTTAATTTAAACTTTACATTTGTTAGTGTAGTGACAATTGAATTTAATTTGAATTTAATTATATACTTTCATTTGTTAGTGCAGTGACAATTGAATTTAATTTATACTTTACAATTGTTAGTGTAGTGACAATTGAATTTAATTTATACTTTACATTTGAATTATATACTTTACATTTGTTAGTGTAGTGACAATTGAATTTAATTTTGAGACAGTAAAAATTCCATTATATTTTATCAAAAAGAGGCTTAAAACATAACAGATTGTCAACAAACCATGAGTCAACTTTTTACTTATTATAATGATATAAATATTTTTTATGAAAGTCTGACCTACAGGTATACACCACCACCAGGTAGATATACACATTCTATGCTTGGCAAAAATAATAACTTACTTCTACATTCCAAGTATGTTGTGACTCACTCGTTTCAAAGAAACTGTATGCTCGAACAGGTTGAAAATTAATAAGTGGATTAGGCATAAAAAAAGTAAACGGGAATAAAATTAAATTAAAGATTGACGGAATCCAAGAACTCACTCAGAGGTCTGATAACCTTGACCAGGGCTTGCATAACACGGAGGGCCTCAGCGGTGATCTTGTAGAAGGGGTCTTTGACGCAGGCCAGTAGAGCGGGCAACAGGGCAGCAGCGTGGGGGCGCAGCGCTGGCCCGCATGGGCCACCTAACACCCACTGAATGAACACTAGTGTGTCAATCTTCATATTGGACGAGGAGTTCTTGTCGCTGTGGATAAAAGTAATTTTTATTTGTTGATTTAAGAGTTACAAAGGGTAATTTTGCATACGAATGATTTTAAATAGTAAAAGAAATAATTGACTGTCCTAAGTTACTGGAATTGATTAACTTCATAATTCCTTCGATAAGTATCAAATTGTAGGATATATTCTGATACGAGACTTATAGAACTAACTATTACTCAAATTCTCCCGTACTGAGATTGCATAGATTGGGTAATGACTATGCTGTATGTAGTCTCGGACATATTTGGTGGTTCTCTTAGGGAGACTTTTTGTTTGTTTGAACCATAAAATCAACATCACGACGTTGATTTCTGTGGATTTTTTTCAAAGTCCCCAAGATTTCTGAAAGGATGTTGAAGTTTCAATGTGCATTTTTTTGGTGTATTGGAGCCGATGAATTATATATAAATATATTTATTTTTATTTTTTTCAGATTGTTATTTTTTGTATATTAGGGCCTTGGAACACCTGAGCCTTGGCCTGTCTCAAGTTTGTATTATATGTTTATGTCTGGTAGGTAGTATGAATTGGTACATACTGCTTTCACTGTTTCTACTGATATTTTTTATTTCAAATTTTTAGGTTTCATCCTTTAATTTTTTTCCAAATTGTTTATTGATATTTAATTCTCGATTAGCGCAGCGCTTTGATTCAAATTGTTGTGAGGACCATTGTTTTTTTAATTGTATCGAGTGGACGAATTAAGCGAGTTAATTTTTGTTTCTGTTTTCTCTGAACAGTCTTTTTTTGTATGTACTCGTATGTTGTTTTTGAAAGTCCTTTCATGAGTAAAATGCAGCCTTAGGCCTTGGCCTGCTGTGTGCTCATCTATGTGATGGTATATGTGCGCTTCTTTTGATTGTAATTTTGTACTCAAATCATGTTATTTTTATACTTGGAAACATTTTGTGGTATATATTTATATTCTAAAAAATTCAAATGTAATATTTTAATGGTCAAAATATGAGGCATATCCAGAAACTAAGTGTACTGAATTTTTGTAGGTTACAATTTTTTTTATTTAAACAAAAAATTACATGGTTACCGTAGTACATATGTAAGCTATTTTTCGACATAGTCGCCATTCCTCTCAATCCAGGTGGTGAAGCGGGGTATCAAATTTTTGATGCCTTCCTCGAAGTAGTTTCCCGCCAACCCCTCCGTCCACTTCTCCACCTCCTCCTTTACCTCCTCGTCGGTTGAAAACCTTTTCCCACCCATGTGCAGCTTCAGGAAGGTAAAGAGATAGTAATCTGAAGGTGCTAGATCAGGGGAATGCGCGGGATGGTTCAGGACATCTCATTTAAACGAGACGAGCAGTTCCATCTCGCATTGTCGTGCAACAGGCAGACACCCTTTGTCAGCATGCCTCTCCTCTTGTTTTGAATCGCCCTCCGCAATTTTTTTAGGGTCTCACAGTATCTTGCAGAGTTGATGGTCTCCCCTTGAGGCATATATTCAATTAAAATTATACCTTGACAGTCCCAAAACACGGATGCCATGATTTTCTTGGCTGAAATTGTGGTTTTGAACTTTTTGGCGGAGGGTGAAGAGGTGTGATGCCACTGTTGAGACTGTCTGTTGGTTTCAGGCGTGTAGTGTGCAGCCCAAGTTTCATCTCCAGTAACGATGGAGCGGAGAAATTCATCTCCATGGAGTTTGCAGCGCCTCAAAAACTCTTGCCCGGCCTCCACTCGATTCAACTTGGCGGGAGATGGGGTTGACATTTTTCACGAAACGTGTTGTCGCGTCGACACTTCTCAACGTACTGACCTCGAACCGGTCTCGTTGAGGAGGGAAAGGGTCAGGCTACACGGAAGTGTAGCCAACATGTCGAAAATAAAATCCATCCGGTCGTGAGAGCCTCAGTACACTTAGTTTCTGCATACGCCTCGTAGACCATACGTTGTAAGAAAATAAAAATAAATAAAATAATGCAACACTAAAAGAGAAAACAAAATAATATTACACCAAAATCTTCTAGCAGTAATTTGAGATTTGTTTTGATTGAACTTAAGTTTCATCGAGTTTTTTTGCAGTGGATTGAAACATCTTTTATTCCTTTTTAACCTTTTTGTGGCATCAGATATTTCAATTTTTTCCTAATCTAGTTTTTTTTTGTGAGAGGATCAGACTAGCTCTTTAACCTTTCCTTCCCTGTGTTGGGTATCTTCTACACGTTGCTTCTAATAACCATCAATATCTCTATAAATATTATAAATACAAGGTTAAGATTTTAGGTATTCCTCCATAATATATTTACGCATTGATTTAAAAAATAATATTAATAATAATCAGAATTTATCGACTACATCGAGGTGTTTTGTAAAGATCGAAAACAAATTCGCATTTAAACGCGGCGAGTGCCTCGTCTTGACGATAGGTGAATAGTATGCGGGAAGCACGACACTATATTCGCATCTCACTCTTGCATACTAGACTGAATTGCGAGGAGCTGAACTGTCTCAACGTCGCAAGGAAAGGCGTATGCGACTGATGTTCCGCGCCACTAGTTGCTTCTAGGCTTCCAAATAGGTTAGACGTACGCCCGTTCCGTGAGCGTTTTTTAATGTTTTCAGATGGTTTTTTAATGTTTTCAGCAAATAAATCTCAATTATTATAATTTTTAACTTCAATTATAATTAATTAAGGGGATTATCTATGAATGTTTTTATTTTTCCGATTTAAAATCGCTAATTTTTGATTGCGTACTCACTACCCAACACCGTAACACGCGTATTATTTTTATCACCGTAAGGGAAGGGTTAAGATCAGCATATTTAATAATATGTTTACCTAAGAGAGTAGTGCAGAGCCGGCACCAGGCGGGGTACATGTGGGGCGAGTGCGGCCGGCCTTGCGGCCAGCAACTCCCTCAGCAGCAGCAGGGCCTCTTGGCGGGCTCGCACTGACCTGCCCCTCAGCACCGGTAGCAGCCCTTTCACGATCGATCCCACCTGAATGTTAAAATTTCAAATATGTATTATCCAATGCACTTCTAAAGTTTACTTGTTTATTCCATTTCAAGAAAATAGATTGTATATCTGCTATAAAATACACCCTTTGCACTTACCTCAGTCAGACCCTGATTGGCATCTTGATTTTAAACACACTTGCAGACTTTGATCCACCTGAATTTACTTATTAAAGCTAATGAGTTAACTTTAAATGCTTTTGAATTAAAATTTTGTTACAAAACAATAGATACTATACAAATCATTTATTTGTTATAGGTTTACCTGTTCTTGAAGCAGGGCCAGAGGAGAGTCCGGGGGCAATGGGGTGTCTGGAACGGGCGCCTGGGGCAGAACTCCCGCAGCAGGGCGGGTGGCTCTCAAGAGGGCGATGTACGCTGAGAAGATGTCACACTTCACATTTTCTTCACGCTCTGAAAATACAAATCATCATTAACAAATACACACGCTGAATTTCAATTTTAGACATCCATACAATTCAGGTCAAAAGGGTTTAATATTCAAATTGCAACTTTGACAGGACTCCAATGTTAAAATAGTTAAAATACGTACAGTAAAATTATTTAAATAAATAATACTGTAATTGGATCGTTGTTGAAACTAAAGGTAGCCTTGAAAAAGGACCTTTTTTGTGAGTTTCGCCGGTCTTAGTTTCGTTTCTGATTCTTTGATTTGGTGTCTATTGTAGGTGGAAGGATTGGCCAGTATACATGATGTAACTGTTTCCAGGGATGCCAGGTGTATTCTTAGCGTAACATGCAGAGATTCAACACGGATAAATATATTTAACTTTCCGACACGTGCAATTAATAAACGTGCATGTGACATTTTATGTTGTTTATAGTTAAGGCATTAACGTTGTGGAGGTTTCAAGACATTGTAATTTATTTTTATCGAACACTGTTTATTCCACTTTTTTGTAACAGTATAACCCTACCGGTTTCAAGGCTTTCACCTCATCTTCAGGGGAGCACAAACAAGACTAAATTTCGTTCGAACTGGTACCGATATACACGCATCAACGGTTGTGGACTGAGAGGTAAGGGAGGCATGGGACGATTTCGGCCAAGAGCGGAGAGATTTTTGGGATATAACTGTTTACCAGATGTTCGGACCGATGTACTGACTTAGAAATTTCTAGGGCCTCTAATCTGTCCAATTTATTTCGGTTACTACTGATATGTAAGAATTTGGCATCATCGATAGAAAAAGTATGGTTTTCACGGTGACAATGATTAGCCATAGATTTCAGAATAAATTAGAGAATTTGTTAAGGCGGATTTGTGTTCACGAAATCTCTTTTCAAAAGATCTTCCTGCCTTTCCTATCTTCCTGTCTCCGCTCTTGGCCGAAATCGTCCCATGCCTCCCTTACCCCTCAGTCCCCAACCGTTGAAGCGTGTATATCGGTACCAGTTCGAACGGAATTTAGTCTTGTTTGTGCTCCCCTGAAGATGAGGTGAAAGCCTTGAAACCGGTAGGGTTATACCGTTACAAAAAAGTGGAATAAACAGTGTTTGATAAAAATAAATAACAATGAAATTTGATGTATTCAATAAACATACATATATGCATCTCACTCTGAACCTTAAATAGAGGGAATGAAACTGGCTTTAGAGAGAACCACAGGCTAAATACGGAAGCTGCATACAAAACAACATTGACTTCTTCACAGTGGAGATGCAAACCTATAGTAACCTCTGTTTACAAACTTCCAAACATTCAGTTTGAGTTCAAAAAACCTCGACAATCAACTGATTTGCATTATCCTGGAGATTTTAACAGCCACAGAATTAACTGGGGATAAACGGAAATTGATACCAATGGCACATTGGTGGAGACCTGGGCAGGTCGGGACCTGTCTCTCATGCATGACTCAAAGCTACAACCATCTTTCAATAGTGGGCGCTGGAAGAGAGGTTATAATCCCGATATTATCTTTCTAAGGGTCGATACGATTAGAATTGGGATATGGTAATTTTTACAAAACATATGTAGGGAATACCGACGTCCCTAAATATTGTCAACACGCACGGTCAACGACCGATGAATCAACCTTTGGATATGTACAAAGATCACATACCAGAACGTCAATATTGTTTGAGATTGAGAACGCATCGCGTTGTCTCACCGTTTCGGCAATAAATATTCTACCCACTATATCATTGGCAACGTCTGCGACCACCTCGGCACGCACATGAGTGAGATCAAGATATACTGCGGACGCATTCACGCGCCCCGTTCTGAAATTGTATATATACCTACTTATCGACAAATAAAGATCACTTATTATTATTCACTTGACCATTCATCGCTGTTTACTATTTATCGATTATTCACTCTCACTTCCCGCATTCCTGAATCGACGTATTTTATTTTAAATACAAAACAAATCATAATCATCACGACGTATCAGTAAAGCATTCCGCTAAACATATATCCTGATTTTCATGTTAATGTATCTTAATCCTCCTTTCTAGACGACATACAATACTTCAGAGTGATAGTCTCCAGAATGAGGCTTTATTTCTTCTAGTCTCGTTACAATAGTTTTTTTATGTGGTTAGGTTGTGTAGGTCCAGCACACAATGTGAATGGAAAACCAAACCAACAGTTTGTAAGCGGGTATATCAGACTTAATCGTGAGAACATACTGATCCATCGAGAATTCTCCTATTCAACACCAAGAGGTACTTAAGAAACTGTACTTGACGTACCAGAAAGTACGTCGAGTACAGTTTATCGCTACTCTTGTTTAATTTGCAATATGAATATTACACCCTTTTGATAGAAATGAGTCAATATGACTTGCCAACTGGAATGTCTTCCAGAAAGTAGCTCTGAGATCAAGCTCAATAATCTTAGAACTGTTCATCTGGAATATTTAATGTCGGAAGATGGTATCAGAAAATTATCAATACTCTTAGACAATCCTCTTTCTTGTCTTCCATAAAATTTTCTCTTATTTATTTTTTGTTTATAAAAAGTTATAAAATATATATATACATCATAAAGTCTATTTCGGGTCTGAACAAGTTACACCCACATTAATTTCAGGCGGTTATCAAGTTTCTTTCAAAAGAGAAGGCTGTCCACCGTGAAGATTCTCTATAGACAGCATCCAAACATCATTTAATTTCTGCTGGACTTTTCCCTTATTTTAAAAGAAACTTGATAACTTCGCGATAATTAATTTTTAACATTTCAGAATATAAGTAAAAAACATGTCTTCTATCGCCTATAGTTCATGTACTACTGAAAGTAGATATATCATATTTTAACTGTAACATCGCCTGACCAAGCAATGGATGTGGATGTGATCTGTCCATACGCACTCTAACTTTATCAAACTGTAACATCGCCTGACCATGCGATGGATGTGGATGTGATCTGTCCATACACACTCTAACTTTATCAAACTGTAACATCACCTGACCATGCGATGGATGTGGATGTGATCTGTCCATACAGACTCTAACTTTATCAAACTGTAACATCGCCTGACTATGCAATGGATGTGGATGTGATCTGTCCATACACACTCTAACTTTATCAAACTGTAACATCGCCTGACCATGCGATGGAATATGCAGGGTGTCCCGTAAATAGTGAATCATACTTAGGGCGATGATAGATTGGGTCAAGACCTACCAGAATATCAAAACTTGACCTCAGTAAAAAACTTACCGTTTTTAAGTTATTCGGACTTTTGTAAAATTTCGTAAAATCCCTACATTGCATCAGATTTTTTGCTGCGTTATGTACAAATAACCATTTTTGTAAATTTTTTTAATGTGAAATACCTTTGAATAGTAGCCTTATCTATCGCATACAAAGTGATTTCCAAAATTATTAGGGGTGTACAAAAAAATTACTTGGAAAAATAAAAAAAAAAATTTATTATAATTTTTACGCTAAAATTTGGCCTCCTGTGGTAAAAAAAAATTATACTGGGCATTTCCAGAATACTACTTTAAAAAGTTGCTCATTTAATGGAGATTTCAGAGTGGTGCAACACTGCTAAATTTTTTACGGAAAACGAAATAATACTATTTTTTATTCAAAAGGGGCTGATTCTGACCAAAGTTCAAGTGAAAGGTATTAATGCAAAATCTACTTCATTTTGTTTCTGTCACATATTAACTGTTGTTTTTCATGTTAGCAATATCTAATTATAGCGCAAGATTCCACTACCTACCACCGACCGGTTCAAACCGAACAAAAGGTGAGATAGAGATAGCAAATGGCGTCCATTTGCTATCTCGCTCTTTTTCGTGTCAAAACTTGTAAGCCTTGACTTGAGCAGTACGATACCTGACGCTGTGCGCGTCGAATCTCCTTTCTCGCAAGTTATTGTTTTCATACCTACTGTTTTTTGCTTTGGACCCGGACTTTGTTTTGCCTAAGTAATTTTTTGTACACCCCTAATAATTTTGGAAATCATTTTGTATGTGATAGATAAGGCAAAGGTAATAGATAAGGTAAAGGCAATTCAAAGGTATTTTACATTAAAAAAATTACAAAAATGATAATTTGTACACAACGCAACAAAAAATCTGATGCAATGTAGGGATTTTACGAAATTTTACACAAAAGTCCGAATAACTTAAAAATGATAAGTTTTTTTACTGAGGTCAAGTTTTGATATTCTGGTAGGTCTTGACCCAATCTATCATCGTCCTAAGTATGATTCACTATTTACGGGACACCCTGTATATGTATCATTAATATACAAATGTTTCCAGTTTGCAAAGGCAATTCAAAGGTATTTTACATTAAAAAAAAATTACAAAAATGGTAATTTGTACACAACGCAACAAAAAATCTGATGCAATGTAGGGATTTTACGAAATTTTACAAAAGTCCGAATAACTTAAAAACGGTAAAGTTTTTACTGAGCTCAAGTTTTGATATTCTGGTAGGTCTTGACCAAATCAATCATCGCCCTAAGTATGATGCACTATTTACGGGACACTGTATACGATTGACTTATGAAATTTGATAATATTGATATCAACGCTCAATCTAAGATAAGTTCTTCTTCAAGTCAATTGTTCATTGAAATTGAAATTAGAAACTTGAAAATTTCATTGCTTTCTAAACCTTTCTTTTTCTGTACTTTCATCAACCTCTCGTTATTTTACAGTTAGTATATAATTGATGTTTTCTAGCATCAGCAAAAACTAATAGGACGTACAAATACATATATTACGCCCTTTTCAAGGTAGGTAAAGAGAACATTCATCCACAATTTTCTTTCCACGTAAATTTTTTTGCTTCTTCAACATTCATAAATCTCACCATGTACAAACTTCTTTTATCAGTGTTTCTAACTTTTGCTTCTTTCAAATTTTGGTCAACTGGTCCAGCTATGTTTTCATTAGTCTACCTCTACCACATATACCATGCACTCTGCATGCATATTCATTCAGTCATTCTTTTCTCCACATGCCCAAACCATCTCCAAGACCTTTTCTTTATTTTACCAATTCCACACCCTGACAATCCCTGCCACCATCCTTTAATTTTTCCAAGTCCACACATCTCTACAGTACTCATCTTTTTTCTGTAAAATTCATTGAATGATTGTGTTATTTCCTATAGAGATCCTAAGAAAGAACAAGTAACTTGTTACATTAAAAAAATACAAAGCAACTACCATCAAAACAATAAAAAATCTCTTCACACAGGAAACAAACTTACCTTTGAATCTAGCAATGAGCGCTGGAGACACTGTCTTGTAAAATTCTGCTAATAATTCGTGTCTCGTTGCAATGACCGACTCCAGACATTTAGCAGCCGCTCTACGGACTTTCCACGACATGTCATCATCATCCGAGTACTCTTCACTGTCCACACCGTCATCTCCCTCTCCCATCTCTCCATCATCCTCCATGATGGCATCGGCGCTGTTTTCATCATCATCCACTCCAGAACCTTCTGAGCACTCGTAGTTGTAGTTAGGATCATAGACCATCATGTTCAAGCACAGTTGTGTTATCTAAAGACACAGAAGATTATTTTTTAAATAATAATACAATATATTTAAAATTCTTAAAAAACAGTAAAAAGTCGAGAACAGGTATAATCCATTATCATATACCAGACGTGGGCAAATGCGGCTCTTCGTTGGGTTAAGTGAGGCTCCCAACGTCTCTTATAAAAATATGGATACTTTCTTTCCCCATTAGACGACCTTCGTGGCCTGGTGATAAGACGCTTGTCTACCGATCTGGAGGTTGCGGGTTCGATCCCCGCTGGAACCCAATTTTATAAATGGGATTCCAGTCTGGTTTTCACTTAGGGCCCATTAAAACATATTCTGGTTGGTTGGAAGAGATTGCCACATGGCAATAAGCTAGCCAGACTAAATTAAAAAATAATAAATAAATAAATATACTTGTATTTTCCTTTCTAAATGTTGTGAGGGACAAGATGCGATGTATGAATGCAACTGTCAAAGACGCAAGTATTGGTGTATACGTGTGTGCTGTGATTTCAATGTGTATGGTGCGCGCCCATCTCCTGCCTCTTTATGTGTGCAAACCACGCAAACCGTATTCTGCGCTATTTTAATTCTTTAATATTTTCTTATATGTGTTTTTGATACTTTATATAGCAATTAAGATTTGTGTAGAATATGTAATAAATTAGAATGAGTGTATTTAATACTACGTGAGAATGTGACTATGGTGTGGCTCTTTATATATATATGAAAATCCAGAATGTGGCTCTCGTTGACCTCGCACTAAACGGTGCTATATAAATTGTCCTTTTATTATTATTATTAATGTATTAAATTGCATTTTCATTGTATAAGGTAGTGGGTTTATTGCCATGTGGCAATCTTTTTCAATGAACCAGAAAGATGTTGATAAGGCTGTAAGTAAAAACTAAATTGGAAAAAAATCAGGAAGCAAACCTTCGAATCGAAACACTTAGGTTTTACCAAGGCTGTCATAATTTTTCCAAGGTGTTAAAATATTTTTTTGAATACTGCACACTTGTTATTGAAAAAATGTAAACAAAAAAATTATTTCATTTAATATTTATGGGTATTTAAAAGTACGAAAAAAAAAATCATATTTCTTTACTTAAAAAGGTTTGAAGCTACTCACAGTGGGTATGTGCGGAGTAACCTCCTTGGGACACTTGAGCACGAAGGCCTCGAGTGCCTGCAGCGAATGCTCTTGCAGCTCCTCGTCTGGCTCCGAGGAGTGCACGAGCACCAGTGGAGCAACACGCCACAGCTGGCATCCAAAACGGTGACCCGCCTGGCGACTGCAAACACAAATATTTCATCTTGGAGAAACACATTAAATATTCATTTAAATATTTTAGCTTTAACTTTGTGGAACTCCATTTTACAATATTTAATAATAAATCAATTTTATTGATAAAGACAAGGAAGATAAACTATATAAGAGAGGCGTGTATGAAATAAAAAGCATTTGTGAAAGTACATATAGTTATATTGGAATGGCATAAAGGAACACAAGCATTAGAATACAAGAACACAAACATTAGAATACAAGAACACAAGCATTATCTATTTAATAACAATTGTTCTGAATTCGTAAACCATATTATAGAGACAAACAATAATTTCAAAGAAAGTAAAGTAAAAATTTTACATCACAAAATTCATAGAAAATAACGAATTTAGAAACATTAGAGATACGCAGTGCTTTTTTTTTTTGCGGTGGAACGCAGTGGAGCGGCGCGCTCTACAGCCTTTTTAGGGTATTTTAATGTTTCAAAAACAATTCGACTGCATGATATGCTTTCTTTTAATTGTTATTTTCTTAATTTTTATTTCTTTTTGTTTTTTCCTTCATTTGTTTTTTTTTTATTTATGTACTTTTGCTTTATATGAATAAATAAAGGCTCGGGATAGAGAGAGAGAGGAAGGCATTAGTTTGCAAACTAGCTAAAGTTTGTGAAGCTGATAGGAGGGTCGTCGGTCCTTAGAGCGGCTTCGGGAATGTGGTGGAGGCCTCCCTCTCCGCCTCTCCCTTTCTCTCCACTTACTCTATGAAAATATTCAATGATATGATATTTTTACAATTTTATTTTATATTTATTCTTCAGTTGTAGATTTTTATTTATCTGTTTAACTTTAGATTTGAAATGTCTAAAAATAATAAAAAAAATAAGTAGAATTTCGTTAAATTAAATGGTATTTGAATATGATTTTAGTCAGTAAAAAACTTGACAAGAAGTGAGCTCCGGCACCTTCTTTAAAAAAAGGACTGGAGAAACGCAGTCATAAGTAAAAATAAAAAAAATTATAAATAATCAAATTTTTCACTGTTCTTAAAAAAAATGTGTGCATCAATAGATCACACATGCTTCCGAAGAAACATGAAATGAATCTGACCTAAGCATTGCTCTCGTAACAAACTGAAATAATTCCGCCTGAAGAGAGCCTTGTGACAGGAGGTAGAAACATGTGTTGCGGGGATTAATGTAATTCGTGGAATAACAAAGTAATTTATTATTAAACACTAAATGCAGTAGTTCTTCGTTAGTTGACCTCTTGTGAAAAAATTCTAAAATCTAGATAAAAAAAATTAAAAACTCGAGTGAAAATAGTACCCAAACAACAAAGAAGGGCCTACTAAAGATTTATCTCAAGTCAAGAGGGGGTGACATCACCAGGCATGATAGCCGCTTATAGCACAAGGTGTAGGAAACACTCACCAAATGGAAGCAATGCATTGAATGTGGGTTCGGCGCACACTGGCGCTGGAGTTGGGCCCCAGTCCGTCCAGCAGATGGTCCACCAGCTTGGTGTAGAGGGGAGAGGAGCATGACATCACCAAGTGGGACAGAGCCACGATGCTTCTCTTGCGCACCGCCTATACATAAAAAATTCCATTATATATTTTTTCTTTTCACAATGAATTCACCGTCACAGTATAGTTTGTTTCATCAGATCACCAAGTTTATCTAATTCATACCTCTACATATTGAGACAATGACACTTTTTGGGCATAATCACCTACTGTCTCAGCTATCTCGCGCACCTTCAATCGGCGGTCTACCAATACCAGATCGTGGATTTTTGTCACGTTATCCTCCGTGGTAGCCGTTTTTGGGGCACCTGGGCGTGGCTCATCAAAAACCGACGTGCGACCACGTTGAAACTCATTAAACCAATTTTTGACGGTCGCCATCGAAGGAGAAGACTCACCGTACACAGCATCCAAGTGCTCTTTGATTTCGCTGCGCAATTTCCCTTTCAAAAACAAGAATCGAATCACCGACCGATAATTGCTCTTTTTCCATTTTTCTCAAATCCGCAGACACGCTCGCTTCCACACACGGTCAAAACAAAACTACGCGTCCGATTCGGCTGAAATTTTGACAGTAGTTGTCAACGAGAATGTACTACGCGATAAAAAATTGCTCTTGCGATAGTGGTGCCATCGGGCGGTTAGGCTAAGTACTTATCGGACCGCCCTCGTATTTAGTAAGTTTTCATAATATCCTTTATATCTGTATACAAAAAATATAAATTTTTTAGGTTTTATTTTTGTTGATCCCGGCCTGCTGGGTACGGCCATACTAATAACTTCCGGCACTTAAAGGGTTAAATGTTACAGTAGTAGGACAGCAGTCATGTTTTAATATGACTAACTTGCAGAGAAGGACCTTGTAATGTACGAGGGTCGTCCAGAAAGTAAAGAACTATTGCGCACCATGCCCTGCGCAGATCCCCCACCACCGCTATCATATGCTCGCCAGTTAGCTCCTTTCCCCGCTTCAGTGCGAGCCGAGTTTTGTTGCTGAACGGTTGTGCATCTTTGTTCTGTAACCTTTCAAAATGGCTGCGCCCATCGAAAATCCCGCCAAACGGGACCGAAAGGTTTGATCCACATGGAGTTTATGCCAAGAGGACACACAATAAACTCAGAGGCCTATTGTGAAACTCTTCAACGACTTAGACGCGCCATTCCAAAACAAGAGACGTGGAATGTTGTCGGGAAAGATGGTTTTGATTCATGCCAATGTGCGGTCACAAGCATCAGCACGAACACAATGAGAACTTCAACGTCTTAAGTGGAAAATTTTTGGACATCCTCCTTACAGCCCTGACTTGGCACCGAGTGATTTTCACTTATTCCCGAAACTAAAGGAATTTTTTAGTGGAAAACAGTTCGCAAACGATGAAGACCTCAAACAGGAAGTGACATCCTGGCTCAAATTTTTGGCGGTAGAAGAGTATAACATCGTAATTGAAAAATTAGTTCCACGTTACAATAAGTACCTTGGCAGCTATGGCGACTACATTGAAAAATAGAGTAAGGTACTGTGACTTTGTAAATAAAGTTTTGTGTTGATATCTTTCGTTTTTATTTAGTTATGCCAAAACGTTCTTTACTTTCTGGACGATCCACATAACTTAGCAAGGAAATCCTGGTTTGAGCCCATAGTAACTCCATTAGTCAGGATACTGAGATACACAAAACCAAGTCTATTGTCTCACACGAAACTTAGATAGGAGTAACTTATTACTAGAAGGAGACAGGAGTAACTTATTGGCTCTGCCTAGTACTCGACTATTTCATTAGACTCCTAAGAATTAAGAGTTGAATAAAATAGCATAGCAAAACAGATTCATTATAATCCATCCTCAAACTATGCGAAAATCTTCTGCAATTGCTCTGATGTAAAGTAAGTTCCCGAAAAGATGAAGTCTAGGGTTTCTGATCACTCTTGCAGAAGTTAAGTTTTTTTATCTTTTCGAGATGAGGAATTTGGCATAATATTTTCCCAATTATTTAAAACGAGAAGTGTTCTTACTAACGAAGAGATTAGATAAAAAAAATTACAAACTCTAGTTTTAAAAGACCATGGCAAAAAGAAGTGTAGTTCATTTCAAATGTGTTTTTCTAGACATGTGCAGATACGGGGAAGTTCTTAATCTGATGGCCACATCCACTATCTTCCTAACCTTAAACCCAACAAATGTGTTTTTCTAGACATGTGCAGATGCGGGGAAGTTCTTAATCTGATGGCCACTACCACTATCTTCCTATCCTTAAACCCAATAAATGTGTTTTTCTAGACATGTGCAGATGCGGGGAAGTTCTTAATCTGATGGCCACTACCACCATCTTCTTATCCTTAAACCCAATAAATGTGTTTCTCTAGACACATGCAGATGCGGGGGAGTTCTTAATCTGATGGCCACTACTACCATCTTCTTATCCTTAAACCCAATAAATGTGTTTCTCTAGACACATGCAGATGCGGGGGAGTTCTTAATCTGATGGCCACTACTACCATCTTCCTATCCTTAACACGTTCACTGCGGCCGATAAATCGCGAACAATCGTGGTGTGCTGAAAAATAGCAATTTTTCAAATCTCTAAAACTATATTACAAATATGAAATAATAAGATATTTTTTTTTGGAGATGCTAGTATATACTGTCTCCTTTGTGTAAAGCATTCATGCGCGGCGGATGCTGACTCACACTACGAAATAAGCAAGTGTAAACACGAGTCATTGAGAGCACTAAAGCTGAGTTTACACTGCAAATCATGCATAGAAATATTTAATTAATTTTTTTTGAAAATATTATTTTTTACCTGTAGTATTCCTTTGGGTTTTTTACAGCTTGTACGTTTTGTTCATTGTTGAAAATGTTACAGATACTTGACAAAAAATGAAAAAAAAAACTGTCTCATAAAACACTAAAAATTCTAAGTATCCGTCCGTTTCGCACTCAATAACACTATTAATTATAATTATGAAATAACCTAAAACATGGATCCAGGCACAGACCAACTTTTCCGGGACAATCCATACAGCCATAAATTGTGTCTTTGCGTGTGCGGTCGATTTTCCAGCAATATGTGCACCTCTTTCTTTTCGTTTTACCTCTATTGTCTTTTTCAAATAATGATGGAAGGTGTATTTTTTTTAATGATACGTGGAATGGAGATGGAGGGGGCCCAACTAATTCTTCTATTACTGACATTCTAAAATCATAAAGAGTTCCCTTTTTGTCGCTATTTGCATTATACAAATAGTACGCATTTAGAAGAATCGACTGGAATATATGAATGCCGATTTTTTTATACCAGCGAAGCGTCTTTCTCTCGCATGGATAATAAGACAACATCTGATCATGAAAGTCGACGCCGCTCATGTATTTATTATATGCTACTATCATATTTGGTTTCACTTGCAACTTTCCATGGCGGTTTGTTGTTTCTGTCAACTGGCCATCGAATTCCGATGAAATCGCCAATACTTCCCGACGATCTTTCCACTTAGTGACGCATACTCCGCGATCGGTGTATTGGCTAATGGATTCTCCAGTTTTTAGCATTTTATTTTTCACCTCAAACGGATTAACTTTCCTATTAGTTCTAAGAGTTCCGGTGACGTATGTTGCCTTATCTAGTAATTCCTGTGTGAGAGGAACACTATTATAATAATTATCCATGTATACTGAATGACCTTTTCCAGTCTTTCCTTCCATTAACAATTTGACAACCCTCTTGGTGTGGTCTTTCCCACCTAATTCTTTGTCAGCAGCGCCACCATATATAATTAATTTTAATGCTAAGCCATTTGATTCTCCCAGCATATATATTTTAACACCATATTTTCCCTTTTTCCCTTTTATATACTGGCGAAATTTAAGTTTTCCTCTCCACAACACTAAAGACTCGTCGATGGATAAATTTTTTTGAGGTTCGTATATTGCGTTCATCCTGTCATTGAAAAAAATTATAAGTGACTGAATTTTATCCAAACTAGTTGTTTCTTCCGTATTTTTGTTAAAATGTAGTGTCCGAAGAATCAACAAAAATCTGTCCCGGGACATGTATTGCGAGAAAGCTTTTAAATCAAAGAGATGGTGTTTCTTCCAATAATCGTTGAGTCTATTCAGTTTTATGGTTCCCATGTGAAATAAAAGTCCTAGCCATATTTTAAATTCAGCCACTGTAATATTTTTCCAGGAACGTATTCTACTTCTTGCTCTTTCAGAATGAGCTAAAATTTCTGCCGCATATTCATTCGACTCGTTAATAATGAGGTTGTAAAAAACATCATTAGCAATGATATTAAAAAAATCGATGGGTTTGTTTCCTGGCATATCGATTTTTAACCCTGAGTTACCCAAAAATGAAAATGTCTCGGCTGGTATCCGATTATTTGACCACTGAGGGATATCTGGAGATGGTGGATTTTCAATTTGACTATTGTCCCTGGATGTAGAAGGTTGGTCTCTTGGAGGTGATTGTGAAGGTGGTGTTTGTTCAGAGATTTCACTTTCAGAGTCACTATCTGTATCATCATCGGTTTCATAAGAACTACTTAATTCGGATTCATTATAATCACTAAATTCGTCACTATCACTTAAATTTGAATTTTCACTATCACTACTATTTTCCGCCATTTTTCTTTTTTTAGAAGTCGAGGGGTTATCCATTATGTTAAAAAAAGGCTAAATGTACTAATAACTTAATGAAACTAATAACTAAAACTATATATATAGTCAGTAAAACGAATAAAAGTAGAATAAACACAAGTTTCAGAAGTCTTCAATGTCAATCAACAATTTTGTTCACTTTATATACAGTGTAAACCCAGCTTTACAGTAAAAAAACTGAACACGTGTTCTCACGACCGCATCGGCTCATATTTATGAACACACTGACATAAAATATTGTGATAAGATTGGATTAGTATCGTTTTAATTATGCAAAGACACTTTTAAGTGACGTGACTAATTATTACCAACCATCCGCGCCTAGCGCGTATTCCGCACCGCGGGATATGTTAGCTGTACGCGCTAGGCGCGTACTCCGCACACAACGTGTTAAACCCAATAAATGTGTTTTTCTAGACATGTGCAGATGCGGGGGAGTTCTTAATCTGATGGCCACTACCACCATCTTCTTATCCTTAAACCCAATAAATGTGTTTCTCTAGACACATGGAGATGCGGGGGAGTTCTTAATCTGATGGCCACTACCACCATTTTCCTATCCTTAAACCCAACATATGCTTTTCATAATATTTAGAATCTGTCAATAATATGAGTAGTGGGTTCAAACCTCTGAGCTGAGTTAGAGGGTCTTTGAGGAGAGTTTGGTCTCTAAACGGCACTATATAAATTGTTCATAAAAAAGTGGAAAAAGGTTTTTTCCCTTTCAACACTAATGACAATCAAGAAAAAAGAAGTTGAGTATTTCGTGTAAGTAATGAGATGGATTCAATTTTAAATACTCCAAGTTATATTGTAGAGCAGGGGTCTCTAAACTACGGCCCGCGAGCACCACCGATCCGGCCCGCAATATGGCCGGTATCAGGCCCATCATAGTTATATATTAGGTATTTACACTAAGAAACTATAGTCACAAAACACACTACTCACACTATATTTCGCTTTTCGCACATCGGCTATCTCTGCCGCAATGAAATGTCCTTGACACTTAAGTACCGACCGAAATTGCGAACAGAGCGGAGTCCACCCCCGCTCCCTGCGCCTGCGCCATAGATATCTCACTTGCCGGCTAGTCCCAATATGAAAATTTGCGCGTAATTCAAAACTACAGTATGTTGGTATGATGAGCTAGCTAGGTCTTGGCCCTTTGGACTTAGTAGGTCAGTGTGGCCCTTAGGCTAAAAAGTTTGGAGACCCCTGTTGTAGAGAAATAAATTAAGGCATACACTGTTGGAAGAAGAAATTTCCAGCTGTTGAATTTTTAGGGTGTAGTTTTCCAGAATGAAGTCTCTACAGCTCATGTCGAGGAAAGACCACTGGGAAGAACAAAGTAAATCTGTTTGCTATAATGATAATGATGGCGTGGTTACCTGTCTGGGGGACGCCAGCTGTGGTAACAAGGCAGTGAGGAGGACAGGGTGGAAACTGATCATGAGGTTGCCGAACCTGCTCAGCAAGTCTGCCAGAATGTCCAGGGCCTCTAGTTGTACTGACACATCTTCTTGCTGGAAAAAATAACATAAAAATGTTAACAATCTTGTAGATAATGGATATAAAAAAAACAATACTTCTACGCCTATTAATACTTTATCATCATATCCTAGAAGGATCGCAACCACCTGATTCTGTCATTACAGGCCTAATCTTTAATCACAGTTTCTTCTATATTACGCTTTCTGTTGGTAGTTTGGAGTGACCTATTGGAAGTTTTCAACGCACATAATACAATCTATTATACTTAATGCAATGTTTGTAATCTCTTTCAGCAAACCACAAGAATATTAAAGGCTGGTATGTGAGAAAATCCAACTGGGGTATTTAACCCTTTTAATCCCAGCATATTTTGGCAAAAAAACAGTAGTTTATATTTTGATTTTTTCTCTCAGTTAATATTTAGTTTTAAACGCATTATTTCAAAAGTGAATGATTCTCCAAGTTAAAAAATATAAGAGGGTGGTCCCAGAAGTACCCGACCTGACGTATAGATGGCGGTAAAAAATTACTATGGTAGAAAGTACTAAACTTATAAAGCTTAAGTTACAAGTTTTAAGACGCTACGTTGTTTAGTATTTGTTTGGCAGCCATCAATAGTGAACGCTCTCAGTGAATTTGTAAACATGGAAAAAATTGGTCATCGTTATGTGATACAATACTTTCATTTGAAAGGTCTAAGTCCAACCAATATCAAAGCCGAGCTAGATTCTACTCTGGGGGAGTCTGCTCCTTCGTTTACAACAGTGAAATATTGGGTGGCAGAGTTTAAACGTGGTCGACCAAATGAGGTGACCACGCCAGAAATGGTAAAGAAAATCCACAAAATGGTATTGGATGACCAACATCGCTGGAAAAAGTGTGTCGAGCTAAAAAGAGACTATGTTGAGAAATAAAAATATTTTCTCCCAAATTTTTTGTGTTTTCTTTGTCAGGTCGGGTACTTTTGGGACTACCCTCGTGTATATTCAACATAAAAACTTGTGTAAAAAATTTGAGGCCGATGATCGGCCCCCGTGGGATTAAAAGGGTTAATGTTTGAAAATAAATCAATATTGTTGTGTGAACACGAGAAATTCATTCGGATTTATATTTAGATAACAGAAGCAAAACAGATCTTATTACCGTTCCCCCTGTTTTGAGATATTCGAGAAAACATCACAGGTCATTGAATGGAATGACAGAGATTTAAATTTTCTTTATCCACATTTCCAATAAACAAAAAAAAGTTGAAATTTATTTGCATATTACAGTATACTCTTGATTATCGGGTTTCGAATTAATCAGTATAGTAAAAAAATCCGATTTATTTCAAATAACGTTTATTTGAAATAAATCGGATTTGATTTGATTTTGAAATATTATTTAAATGATTTTTCATCTGACTACTTAATATGTATCAGAAAATAAAACTTTTGAATGATGAAGAGATTGTGCGATGTGTTACTACTAATGAACCTGCAGTTACTGATGACACAGATCATGAAGAAAGTACTCACGTATACGAGAAAAGTATACATCAAAGTGCTGGTTTAATTAACGTTAAAACTCTAACTAGATTATTTAGAGCAACAGGAAGACAGTAAGTACCTTTGTCGATAAGCAAACGTTACGAAATCTGCATAACACCAATTGCCGAAAGGTAAACAGAGGGAAAAAACTTCTTTGCTGTCATATTTTAAGTAAAAGGGTATTGTATTTCACTTTTGTTGTACACAGTAGAACCCTTATTGTCATGTGGCAATCTCTTCCCATCAATCAGAAAGATGTTAAAGAGGACTTAAGTGAAAATCAGACTGGAATCTAAAAAAAAATCTGAGCTCCGACGGGAATCGAACCACTAGCTTACCAACTAGACCACATAAGTTGTTAGAGGAAGCGTAAGCATGTAGTACAATTTTGATTTGTTTTAATTTTTTTTAGCGGAGATTATCCGTCAATTTTTTTTTTCTACCGCCCTAGATAATTGAGAGTCTACTGTATGTCCATTTTGGTTTTTGAGGTATGATTATTGACTATTTTAGATGATGATAGACAAAAAAATGTGAACTCTAGTACAGAAAATAAACCTAGGTTTCGAATTATATCATTTTTAACAAAAGCAAAGTAATGTTTTTTAAGTTTTTAAAAAATCATAATATAAATAGGCCAAAACCCGTACGATGGTTGTCGTCAAAGAAAGAATACGAGAATTGAATTTTGAATACAAGAGAGCGAGAGAGGAATACTTGGATTCTCTCCGAAAGTAATTCGAAATTTGAATCTCGGTGGGTCCGTGATACTGAACGAATTTTAACCGGTTCATTGCCACGAGCGAGTTGACACGCTCTCCGATTCAGTCCTCGCCAGGCCGGCCATACAAAATGATCGCGTAAACGCGCTCTCCTTTGAGCTTGTCGCAAGCCAATATCAAATTCCTTTGTAATAATTTATAAATTATAACACATAGAGACATCTATTGGGATGGTCAAGAAATACTTAAATATTACAATTTACCGATATTATCAAAGTTACAGTCATCTTTCTAAAAGCTTTCACTGACAGTCAATACGTTTCTCTGATACAGGGTTACCGACTACAGTTTTTTGCGACGTAATTGCGACGATTTATAACGACTTCGTTTGTAGTGTTGTTCAATGGTTGATTTTTAACTTTCGTGCGTTATTTTTGTTAATTTTTCAAATATTTATTTACAAAGTGTGTTTTCATGTATTCTTTTGTTATTGGCGGTAGTTTTGCGGCATAATACGACATTTATATAGACTTTTTACGGTTTTATTTTATAGTTTATTTACCTTTTGCGCTTTATTATATATCATACAGATAATTTGTTGATTTTAGTTTACAAAGTATATTATATTCCACTATATTTATAAGTAAACGTGTTTTCTGTGTCAAGTTGTGACAACCCTGACATTTTGTGAATATTTAAACTGTGATTTTCTGAGTGAACGGCAGCTCAAACGCTCCACGGTGTATATATTTAGTAAGTTTTCATAATATCCTTTATATCTGTATACAAAAAATATAAATTTTTTAGGTTTTATTTTTGTTGAAAAAATCCCGGCCTGCTGGGTACGGCCATACTAATAACTTCCGGCACTTAAAGGGTTAAATACCTAGCTAACAATTTTTGAACCGGTGTAAAAGGGGATGATGTATAAATAATATATATAAACAAATTTTACATTTATAAATATATATTTTCATAAATGTTGAATTTGTTTTACTTCTGTGAATATTTCACGGGCTGCAACTAATGTTTAATTATATTGTATCCAGTAGACGTGATGTGGAAACTGTTTTATGTTGACAGTGCAAAACATTGTTTACATCAGTGCAGTATATCTGAAGTAAATAGCTGAAAGGTGACAGTGCACATTTACTATTGGCTCCTGTCCAAATACACAATCCCAAGTCTTTACTAAAGTTTCTCTTTCACAACATTTATATCAAATATATTTTACACCAGCTGAAGTACACAGCGTAGCCCGGATCAATTATAAAATTAGAAACATTTTTAGACCATTTTATATCCGATATAATACTATCATATCATAATGCTATAATTTCAGACATTTTATATCCAATATAATACTATCATATCATAATGCTATAATTTCAGACATTTTATATCCGATATAATACTATCATATCATAATGCTATAATTTCAGACATTTTATATCCAATATAATACTATCATATCATAATGCTATAATTTCAGACATTTTATATCCGATATAATACTATCATATCATAATGCTATAATTTCAGACATTTTATATCCGATATAATACTATCATATCATAATGCTATAATTTCATACAATTTATATTTTTGACAGGTTCAATTTCATTGATTGATTGAATAAAAAAAATTTGGGGAATCATTTTGAGGCTGGTAGGGTCATGTATGACATAATTAAATATTTCTTTATGCTCTACAAAAATGTCCACATTATTTAGAAAATGAAATGCGATTTAAAGATCACCTTTAGTGGCCATTTGTCTAATGGATGGTGATATAAATAAAAGAACACTTGACTGAGCTATACAACAGCTGAGAAATGGCCAAATGATTATATTGTATTATAATTTTGTTGCATACATTGCAAACTTGGCATATTTATGTTATAAGAACAAATCAATTATGTTTGATGTCTATGTGTAACCCCAGATATTTAAAGGTTTTTATTTCTATGTGTGACGGTTGATCATCTAACATAAAGGTCGAGTGATCACAGGTATTTGAAAACATTACCAAATTGTGACTCCTTTAAATATCTTGGGTCACTCATCCATAGCGATGGAGGATGTGCAGCAGATGTAACACATAGAATTAGTGTGGGATGGATGAAATTTAGATCAATGACGGGAGTTCTATGTGATCCGAAAATGCCAGTAAAGTTAAAAGGAAAAGTATATCAAACGATTGTCAGACCCGCACTCCTCTATGGCTCCGAATGCTGGACGATGTATAACTCTTACTCTAGGCAACTAGAAACTGCTGAAATGCGCATGCTAGGATGGTCAGCTGGTGTGTCCCCAAGAGACAAAATAAAAAGCTCACGCATTCGTGGAAGCCTAGGTGTTACAGACATCAACAGCAAGATGGAGGAGAGGCGATTGAGATGGTATGGGCACGTTGGACGCAGAGCCCCCGATCACATTGTGAACCAGGCAATCTCCATGGATCTTTCTCGAATAACAACCAGAGGAAGACCAAAGAATTCATGGGTGGTGCAAAAGGATAACCATGCAGAGGCACGGCCTGGGTGACGTAGTCCGGGACAGAAGAGCATACAACCTGAGGATGAGGAGAGCTAACCCCAACAGTCTTCGCAGACAGTGAGTTGGGATGGAGCCAGGGAGAAGAAGTATAGTACCCGGCGGTAAGTAATACACATCGGGCTTAAGAAAGAAACTGTCGGTTTATAGAGCCTCGTCTGTCGCACGATGCGACTGACAAATCGTAACGGAACACGTGTATGAATGACAGAGACGACACTCTACAAACCGACAGTCTCTTTTTTAAGCCTGATGTGTATTACTTACCGCCAGGTACTGTATTTCCTTTTGTTGAAACTTATTAGCCCGTGATCTTCAAGGTGGACTCTCCATACTTCCAGTAAATCTGTATCAACACTAGATTGTCTGCAAAGAGCATGCATCAAAGATGTTCTTTCTGTATCTCTCTAGCGAATGTATCCATTATAACAATAAAGACTAATAGGTTTAATACTGAACCTTGGTGAAGACCCACTTTCACAAGACCTACTTACATGTCTAAATATTCAATGCAAACAATACAACAGAAACACTCATTCAACTCATTTTTATAATACATGGGTAAACAAAAAAGACAATCCATTTTACTTTGTGGACCTAACTAACAATCTAAACTAAACTAAATCCATTTTACTTTGTGGACCTGACAAACAAATGTGTCTGGGAAGTAATGGAATATAGGTCTAATTGGACTTTAACTGACCATACAATATGTTATTTATTTATTCAGGATATTTAATTGAATTATAAAGTTTGTACACAGAGAGATAAATATTGCCATTAATTTTCTCAACATTCCTATAAATACTGCGCATACATATTAAGTTTCTAATGAAACTATCAAATATAGCAAACTATCAATATACGAGGCATATCCAGAAACTAAGTGTACTGAATTTTTGTAGGTTAAAATTTTTTTTATTTAAACAAAAAAATTACGTGGTTACCGTAGTACATATGTAAGCTATTTTTCGACATAGTCGCCATTCCTCTCAATGCAGGTGGTGAAGCGGGGTATCAACTTTTTGATGCTTTCCTCGAAGTAGTTTCCCGCCAACCCCTCCGTCCACTTCTCCACCTCCTCCTTTAGCTCCTCGTCGGTTGAAAACCTTTTTCCACCCATGTACAGCTTCAGGGAGGTAAAGAGATAGTAATCTGAAGGTGCTAGGTCAGGGGAATGCGCAGGATGGTTCAGGACATCCCATTTAAACGAGGCGAGCAGTTCCTTCGTGGCGTTGGCCGTGTGTGGTCTGGCATTGTCGTGCAGCAGGCAGACTCCCTTTGTCAGCATGCCTCTCCTCTTGTTCTGAATCGCCCTCCGCAATTTTTTTAGGGTCTCACAGTATCTTGCAGAGTTGATGGTCCCCCCTTGAGGCATATATTCAATTAAAATTATGCCTTGACAGTCCCAAAACACAGATGCCATGATTTTCTTGGCTGAAATTGTGGTTTTGAACTTTTTGGCGGGTGAGAGGTGTGACACCACTGTTGAGACTGGCTTTTGGTTTCAGGCGTATAGTGTGCAACCCAAGTTTCATCTCCAGTAACGATGGAGCGGAGAAATTCATCTCCATGGAGTTTGCAGCGCCTCAAAAACTCTTGCCTTTTTACAAAATTTCGCACTTGGCGGGAGATTGGGTTGACATTTTTCACGAAACGTGTTGTCACGTCGACATTTCTCAACGTACTGACCTCGAACCGGTCTCGTTGCGGAGGGGAAGGGTCAGGCTACACGGAAGTGTAGCCAACATGTCGAAAATAAAATCCATCCGGTCGTGAGAGCCTCAGTACACTTACTTTCTGTATACGCCTCGTAGATAGATGAGATGTACACTAATTTTTTAAACTGTATTTTTTTTAATATTTTTTTTACACTTAGCACGTTTAGTGCTGAAAATGTCTATACATTCGTATAAACTGTTGCCAGGTGTAATTATATTCCAAATTTCTTTTGATGGATTTAAAAACAATTGGTACTGGACTGGTTTAAGGCAGCGGTCGGCAAACATTTTTTTGTAAAGGGTTAAATAGTAAATATTTTAGGCTCTGTGTGCCAAGAAGCAAACTCGAGAATATTTAAGTAGGAAGGCCTACTTAAATAACAAGAAAAAAATATTCACAAATTCAGTGAACATAATTTAACGTAATAATAATAAGTAGACTAGAATTGTTTGAAATATGGTTCTACTAATGAGAAGAATGGAATTGCTTTTTTTAAGATAACATTTCACCAAAGTGGGGTTCAAAGTTAGTACTCCCTATCATCAAAATTGATTGCAAATGTTCATCTGTTAATGTTGACCTATATTGAAATTTTTACATATTTCATCTTTGAAAAAGAACAGCGATACACGTGTCACTGGAAATGCTGTCGAATTATAACTGCGTGGTGTGACAGCAGATGCCACTGAATGCGAAGCTATAGGAGCACCACATAAAGTCGTATCTCACAACTCGGCGGTGAGCCGTTCCATTTTAGCATGTATTTTGAAATTTTTAAGAATTAGAAATTGAAAAGTCCATTCTTAGCTTGCGGGCCTTACTAAAAGAGGCGACGGGTCGGACTTACCCCGCAGGTCGTAGTTTGCAGACCCCTGGTTTTAGATATCAATAAGGGTTTGTAAGGGTAAATTATATCTGCTCTCGTCAATTTTCAATTTTTTTAAGAATTTTAAATATTGTCAATTTTTTTAACGCCACTGCGATTTCAAAAGAAATTGTTCAGCAGATAATATCTAAATAGGTTCAGTTCCTTACCTTTTCAATAGCACTGCTCAATCTTCCAGTAATTTTTTTGCATACATTAGCTGCCAAGGCACCGGAGCCAAGAGGTAACTCGGAGATCACTGTTTTGAGGCCAATGCTGCTGATGTCTCTCAACTGCTCCTTATCGGACAACATGTTGGCGCACAGGGCCTCTACTATGGATTCTACTTGGTATTCCTTAACTTTGTTTACCAGGGGACCAAGGCTAAAATTAAAATATTAATATATTTTAAGGAAATTTAGTCTTTAAATTTTATTAATTTAATCACTCAACATATCTACATTGGAGATGGGGACATGTTGAAGAACTCGGCCAGGGGACAACATTGTTCAATTGATAGTTTTTGGATGTATAACCACTGGAGTAGGTTTGTAACTTCCAGTTGATCATTATACGTGTTGGCAATACTGTATACAAAGAAATGGAACGATACATCATCAATGTATTCCTAACTAGGTAAGAGTACATTGATGAGATATCGTTCCATTTTTGTTATTATCAGAAATCAAAACCGAACCAAAGGGTGGGAGTCGAGCTTCTTAATAACTAGGTTACAGAGTATTTCAGTTTTAAGGGTTTCGTGGAAATACTTAAACGTACAATACCTTATTTTCTATAGGGATGAAACAAAATTAAAAAAATATTATAACTTAGTTTTACTTTAACCCTTCCCTTACGGTGCTAAAATTGAAATGCGCGCTCCGGTGTTGGGTAGTGAGTACGCGATCAAAAATTAGCGATTTTAAATTGGAAAAATAAGAACATTCATAGATAATCCCCTTAATTAATTATAATTGAAGTTAAAAATTATAATTGAGATTTATTTGCTGAAAACATAAAAAAACCATCTGGCAACGCTCATGGAACGGGCGTAGGTCTAATCTATTTGCGAGCTCAGAAGCTACTGCGGCGCGGAGCGTCAGTGGCTTACGCTTGCGACGATTGAGCTCCTCGCAATTCAGTGGAGTATGCAAGAGTGAGATGCGAATAGTGTCGCGCTTCCTGCATACTCTTCACCTATCGTTAAGACACAAGGTCGAGGCACTCACAGCGTTTAAATGCGAATTTGTTTCCCATCTTCACAAAATACCCACGATGTAGTCGATAAATTCTGATTATTATTAATATTATTTTTTAAATCAATGCGTAAATATATTATGGAGGAATACCTAAAATCTTAACCTTGTATTTATTATATTTATAGAGATATTGATGGTTATTAGAAGCAACGTGTAGAAGATACCCAACACAGGGAACGACAGGTTAAATAAATAAGTATATTTTCATGATCATTCTTGAATATGGTTTTGAGATGAAATTAGAATTATGCAGTACAAAACGAGAGGAAAAAAACTGTAGAATTAAAAGTCAAAAAGAAATAAGAATTTACTTAATGTGTGGTATATATATCTAAGGTGGGCAACTGATTTGTCAAGTCCCTTGCAGGTGATAAAATAGTGTAACTCTTAACCAGCTGTGTCTTCCTTAGATCCAATACTAAAGGACTTCCTGGTTCTTCCGATGCAATCATTATCACAATCTGTGTATATGTTGTAGTTCGTACACTCCACTGCTATCAAATATTTCTTATACTTTTTACGTTTAATATGACTTTTTTTAGGGATTTTCGGAATACCCCAGAAGACGAGTTCTGCCGTCATAAGCAAAAACGCATCAACGGGAAAAATTCAGAAATTTAACTAAGTATGAGGTAATATTCCATATCAAATTCTGAACCATAATCCAAAAAAAAAATACAGAAAACCATATTTATTTCAATACAAAAATCGACATAATGTCTTTTTTAATTTTACAAAATACTAGGTTTTTCTAAGCAGAAAAAATGCGATTCATAAGAAAAAATACAGCAAGTGCCTATGCGTTCGGTGCATTTTTGCTTATGAATATCACATTTTACTGCTTTTTTGTTTATGAATCGCGACATTTTTAAGCAGCAATGAAAAACATAAAAGTACAGTTTTCTCAAAACTTTAATTTTGCTATTAGCTGCGTTTTTGCTTATGAGGGCAGAGTTACATATGACTTGAAACAAGTTTGGTTAAAATATATATTTTCAAATGAATTAAAGAGTATTTCAATTTTTTAATTATATTTGGATAGTTTTAACCTATGGTAATAAATTGTCTTGCAATGGATCATAACTTTTTTCTAGTTATTTATTTTTACACAATAGCTACTTGGACTTGAAAAATGGCAACATACAAATAAACCTACCATTTCACGGCTAAATTTTGAACCTCTCCATTTTTATCCTCCAGCAATCTAAGAAGCATTTTGACGACTTTTCTTTCAGAATCATCATCAAGTTTGATGCTATCTTTTTGTAATTCAGTCATGAGGTCATTTGTTGCCATAAACCGAAAATCCTTGTCATTAGATGTCATCTAAAAAAAATAAATTAATATTTATACGGACAGAGAATGGATTAGTTTGAAGAAATAGAATAAATTATTCTTTTCGTGCCCCATCAGGTCCCCCCGATGTAGGCATGGCTTCTCTATCTTGCGCAACCCGGAACAGGTCTTCTACACACCCCATCCCCATCCAGTCTCTTATATTGCACAGCCAAGATGTTTGCCTTCTATCAGGACCACGCTGCCCTTCGATCTTACCCATCAGTATCAACTGAAGGATTTCGTACTTCTCTCCATGTAAAATGTGACCCAGATAGGATATCTTGCGGACCTTAATATCTGTCAGCAGCTGTCTACGGCAATTAGCTCTCCTCAAGACCTCCAAATTGGTGATCATATCAGTCCACGGTATGCGAAGCATTCTCCTGTGCAACCACATCTCGAACGCTTCCAACCGATTCATAGTATGAACCTTCAGCGTCCATGTTTCCGAGCCGTACAACAGAACAGACCAAACATAGCACTTCAACATTCTCTGCATTAGTTTCAGATTCAATTTATCATTGCAGAATATTGATCTCATTTTGTTGAATGAACCACGGGCTGCTTCAATCCTACACTTCATCTCCATATCTGGGTCGACAGATGTAGTAATCATACTAGATAGAATAACTATCGATTTTTTTTTCATGTTATTTTGAAGAATCAGGCTAATCAGGTATGACAAATCTGAGGAAGATATGGATTTACCGTTCTAAACTCAGAAGAACCAAAATCTGTCAAGTTAAATCTCTGGCACTCTCCATAGTACTGTATGAAATGTAAACATGGATGATGAGAAACATGGAAAAAAACATGATATACGCTTTCAAGATGTGCTGTTGGATGGGATGCTCTGTATCCTATGGACTGCAAGGCACACCAAAGTCTATCATTGAAGAATTAAGAGATTACTGAAAAACTTTCGACAATATGGTGAGAAAGAATTCTATCATACTTCAGACATGATGCCAGAAAGAATAACGAAAGTCTAGAGAAGCTAGTGATCATGAGGACAATTGAGGGAAACTAGCCAGAGGAAAGTGTCCTATAAGATGGATAGTTCAAATAAAGGATTTAACAAGACCCTCTTTAAACATGGTCCAAGATCAGGAAGGATGGAGACTAGTGGTGCACCAAGTTAGACATAGCAGAGGCTCAGCATTGAGCATGTATATAAATTTTTATAGCACTTTTATGCAGAAAAAGAAGTACCGCATTAGCCCGACTATAAGGCGAGGGTTTTATTTACAAAGGCGACATGTAAATAGCGGTGTCGCCTTATATTCGAGTCACAAACTTAGTGGGTAACAATAAATTCATTACTCGCGATTAGTGAAATGGCAACATTGTAATGAGAGCGTTCAAAAGAGGTCATTGTTAACACATAGCTTGTGCGTAGTAATTTCTGTCAGTTTTTTTTGTACTGGGCTTCGTTTTGCATCTTTGCTACCTAAAAAAATATTATGACTGACCATATTGAAGGAGGAGCTCGAAAAAATCAAGTGAATCAAGGAATACGCAGAAGCAATGATTCCAATTTTAAGGTTATGGTGGTGCGTGCTGCAGAAACAACCAACAACTGCGCGGCTGCCAGACAATTTGGTATCACGGAAAATAATGTTAGATGTTGGCGTTTACAACAACATGACTTGATGAATGCACATTTCTCAAGAAAAGCATTCTGGGGGCCTAAGATAGGACGATTTGAATCGATTGACAGGAAGGTAGCAGACTACGTCATGGAAATACGCGGAAAGGGGTTCCCCATAACAAGGGAAGCATTGCAAGCTCGCGAAATTGCAAAAAACGAAAATATACCAGAAGATAATTTTAAAACCAACATGGGTTGGTGCCGGCGAATGATTGTTCGATATGGGTTGAGTTTGCGGCAACGTACAACTTTAGCGCAGAAATTATAATGGTGAGGGAAATGTTTTTTTCTCCAAAAAGCAGATTAAAAAATAGGGATCGCCTTATAATCAGGGTCGCCCTATAGTCGGGCCAATACGGTATGTTTTTTTTATCATAAATTTTTATAGCAATTTTATGCAAATGCAATATAAAACTCTGTCTGATGAAAAGTTACTTGCTTCGGAATTTAGGGTTTGATTTGTCAAGATGTCACAAGATGAATGATAATCATACTCAATCATGAAACATCGTTATTATCAACAAAAAATTTTGCTCAGCATTGAATATGTGATAAATTAGTTAAGAAATTTCACAATATGAAGATCATGTTATATTTGCATGGCTGCGCGGCAACACACTGGTATTTGGTGCGGAAGGTAGCAGGTTCGAATCAACTCAACGACACAGCTTCACTTTCGTTGGAATAGCGAGGGGATCCTCGACAAGGTCCAGCAATGACGACGATGTTATATTTTAAACTATGCTCACTTCTATTATTTTTCTCGAAAATTTCTTTCAACTTTAAAATTAGTTCACCTCTGCATGGATCCAGATAGCAATGACTATTTTTTGTATTTTTCAGGTATTTTCATGACATAAGAAATAAATCTCGCATTGAGGCAATTTAAAATTACTTTGGCTGTTTGTCAAAATCAAAAAGTTATGGAATATGGTCCAAAATACCAATCATAACATAAATAAAATTGTTAACGATAACTAATAATTAAAGTTAAATAACATGCATTAACTTGTAGATTAAGTTATCAAGTATCCTCAAACAATATTTCATTAACTATCTGGATATTTTCTATAATTTGGACTATGTACAATCGGCTGGGAAATGTGACAGTTACATTCAAAAGATGTTGGTTGAAAAAACTGATTCCAGATTTTAAATCAAAGCGAAATACAAAAATGTATCTAAGTTAACCTAGACAGCCTGTATTGCTTTACTTTGATTGGTTATTTTTTTTCGTTAGAAGATTCAACTTATTCGTTCTTTTCCGATTACCCTCGATAAGTAACTCGTGGAGACAGGATTCGTCATTTATGAAATTTATTTCGATGTTTTAGACGCCCAAATGCGGGTTTCTGATAAAACAATCTTCACATTTCGAATTCAGACTTCAATTTTATCGAAAATAACCAAGATTGTAATGATTCGGTTGAGGACAAAAGCCTGCGCAAAAATACTTACCTTCTCAAGGAGATTCGCTATTTGATATGAAACGCTCGCCATGATTAATAAATTATAATTAAAGGTTTCGACTGGAACTAAATTACAAAAAACCCTTTTAACCACTATTTTATTTGATATCCATAAATTCGCCGGCGAGATAAAAACCCAGACAACTTGATATTTTGCACCATAAAAAACATAGACAACTTCTACTGACAAAAAAAATACTCACCAGAGACAAGAAAATATATAAAGGTACGAGCACACGATGCTCATGAATTTCTTGGCATTTTTAAATTTCTAGAAAGTATTTTTTGGTTTAAGGAATTCACAATGCTGAGAATGCTATGAGAAGCAAATATTTCTTGAATAATGGCCGTGAACTTCTCATAGCATTCACCGTGCTGAGAATGCTATGAGAAGCAAATATTTCTTGAATAACGTTTCTAGAATATATGTCAATGTTAAATAGTGTTTACTTTATACGATCTTGTTAGTTCGGTTCATAAAGACGATATATCGGCACATGTGAGTTTTGTTGTTATATATTTTGAGTATACTGAAAATAACTCGGCCCGAGCTTTTTTTATGTAATAAGATACTATGGAGTTAACTAATTTATTGCTAAACTACATGATTTATAATAAAATAAATATTTACAATATGATGAAAATTAGATTTGCACTGAGGGAATTATTTCAATTTAAAGTGTTAATCACCAGTATGGATATATATTTGGTATACAAATTAATTTTATTTAATTGTTAAATTGTATGCTACTATTATATTAACTTTATCGAGACTCAACAGGTAGAGAAGATTTGCGGGAAGAATATTTTTGTTTGTTTATTAAAGGTTAAAGATAAAGTAGTTTGAGAACAGGAATAAATTATATGCTCGAGATCTTTCTCCGTTTGGCATATGGAGTCTAGCCAGATGGGGTGTGAACAACAATATCAAAATTGTATGCGACTTATAATTTTTGCTTCTCTCAGAGTGCCTATGTATTTAAAAAAATCAGCGATTCCCCGGAATATGGGATTGAATTGATACTTATATTTTTCTTTGTTGCGGCTCCAGTCATACAGTGATTTACCCATTCCTCCGTCATGGAAAAGCGGGTAAACGGCAGTGAATCGTGTGTAGATGACCATTTATATTTTTCTGGGTTTCTTGTCGAGGTTGTATCTTTAGCTTAGAAATAATTTTATTTCATATCTGGAATGACTCAATTATTACATTACAAAATTCATTTATTTCCCTAAATTGTGATATGTTGATTGATGACCGATGCGGAATATAAACTGACTATAAAAAATAATAATATTTATAGTAGTAATATTTTGGATTCTTACAGCGACTGCATTGAAGCTAGCACTCCGAGAACTCAGAACCACTTAAGTAAATTGAATGGATGATAAAGTAAAAAGGCCTACTCAACCCTATTAATTTGCCTTATCATCCCGCAGCCACATCTCCAAAATAATACCTAAAGATGGCAGAACTCACCAAGCATCAGGAGCAATGGAACTTTATGGTGCCCATTGCATCTAATACATGCCGGAGTCATCTCAAATAGATTCCGGAGTCGTCTCAAACAGCGTGATCTGCATTGCTGCTTCGTGTGTCCAAACCTGCAACATTGAAAGCACGTATGATTAAAAATAGTACTTTTTTTACAATTAAGAAGTTGTAGAAACGTAAACCCATGTCACACCATCTGAGTTGGTAATCTTATGGTATAATCTTCTGGCTTTCTGAACCCTACATTCATCTGGTATCATTCATGGTGACCATGGTTGAGGGGGGATAAATTATTTAAAACCTAGTTTATACTATATAATTAATTTTGTTGAAAATAAAACAAAAATTATTATATTTTAAAATAAATCTCACCAACTAGTCCGTGGAGGTCTACTCATTGTGCCCAAAAAATGTTTTCTTAATTCTAGTTAGAAATCTTGGTGAAAGTCATATTTTTACAAAATAAGTTATTTCTACAATCCAAAATATTTAGAATTATTAAATGACTGGAATATGTATTACATTCCAAGAGAGGAAAGCAATAAATTACAATAATAATTGTTTGTCATAAGATAATTGATGAGTAGATAATCAACATAAAGACAAGACTTGATTGGTTGTTAATGCGTAAAAAGCAGCTCAAAAAGATTACAACTATATTCAATGAGGTGGTGTATTTTCTCCAATTTCTCAATTAAGTACTAAAAAAATGGCAAATACTTGGTTGTAGTGGCAATACAAGAGACACATACTAAAGACGATGAATACCTAAACAGAAGAGGACATATGCCTGGTTTCTCCTTCATAGCAGCCATACACAGCAATATTTACGGTGTGGCTACATACGTAAGGTCTGATCTAGACGAAATAAAGGTCTTTAATTGCAGCACCTACAATAATATATCGTCCATTACTACTGAAGTGGACAAAACAAAGATTACTAACATGTATAAACCACCGAACGAAACATGGCCTTCCCCACCCTTGGCTTGCTATGAACATCCAGCGATATATGTGGGAGATTTCAATAGCCACCATGAGACATGGGGATATGACCACATGGATCGGAATGGAGATATCATCACTGAATGGGCACAATTGGACGAAATAGACTTACTGTATTGTGCTAAATATAAGGGCACCTTCCGTTCCGCACGTTGGAGAAAGGACTATACTCCCGATCTCAGTTTTGTAACAAGCCCAAATATGAATGTTAATGATAAGGCCACACGTGTCGTATTGGATGATTTCCCCCCCTCACAACACCGACCCGTGGTGGTGAGGTATGGTATACGTGTCTCACTGGCGACCACAGTGCCGTTACCGAGATGGCACTTTAGAAGGGCTAACTGGGAATTATTTTCAAAAGATTTGGACAACATCGTTCAATACATACCCTGCCAAATAAATTGTTATAATAGGTTCGTGGGGGGCATTAATATCAACAGCGAAGAAGTACGTCCCTCGAGGTTTTCGCAAAGAATATATACCGGCCTGGAATGTACGGTGCAAGGAACTATATAAAAAATATCAAGAATCCCATGATGTGAACATTGCCGAGGAATTTCTACAGGCTCTCAACCACAACCGACGGGAAAGATGGAATGAAACTGTCAAGAACATGGGCTTCCGGCATTCAAGTCGCAAGATTTGGTGTGCACTACGGAAATTGGGAGCCGCACCACCTAAACTTCCAAGTTCATCATCCACTACATCTGCAACCCCAGATGACATTGTAAAGCATATGATCTCTGTTTCAAAGATCTCGGTCAGCAAGGAACGAACAAGAGAAGTCAACTAAGAACTACGGAAGACCAAAGCTAAATTCCCAGAAAACCCAATCTTTTCTGGAGACTTCTCCTTGGATGAATTAAACTTGTCACTGGGAAACATTAAATGTGGGAAAGCGGCTGGCCTGGACGAAGTATACCCAGAATTCATCAAGAACATAGGTCTACGTGCGAGGAAGTGGCAAGTACAATTTATGAATGAAACAATGAAGACGGGACTGTTACCCAAAACCTGGAAGCATTCAAGGGTTGTGGCCATCCTTAAGCCGGGCAAAGATGGAACTGGCTCTAATCACTACCGACCAATCTCCCTACTATGTGTTCCGTATAAGCTGCTGGAGAGACTCATACTACAACGCATCCCCACCTCAATATATGCAGTGATTCCAATTGAGCAGGCGGGTTTCCGAGCTGGTAGGGACTACTGTGAACAGGTGCTCGCTCTGACTAGCAGTATAGAGGCTGGTTTCCAAAAAGGAACAACATTCTCAGCAGCTTTTGTTGACTTATCAGCAGTGTATGATACTGTGTGGCGTCAGGGCCTGCTGCTGAAACATGCTAAAGTGATATCATACCGTAAAACCCTAAACCTACAGACTCCATGTTGTCATGTAGATATATAAGAGTATCCATGGGAGAGGGGGTGAAGTGAGCCGAAGCAGAGTCCTGAACAACGATCTACCACAGGGATCAGTCCTAGCCCCTGCCCTGTTCAATCCATATGTGCACGACATACCCAAGATGGAATCAACAACGTTCCAATACGCGGATGACATTGCTCTCTTGGCCGGAAGTGGGGACCTAGATACGGGTACCCAAACATTGGAACGGGACCTGCAAAAGCTGTCAATCTACTTTAAAAACTGGAGATTTTGGTAGTAATTAATTGATATTTCTTATGTTTTTAGATTCAAGCAATAATTTATCAAGGAACTTTTTATCATCTTAAAGAATATTCCAATATTTTTGTTGAGGGAATTCAAATTGTTTAATCTTGAGATAATACTTATTTCTAAGATTAAAATAAAATAAAAATTGAACTAAACACAAAGAATAAAATAAATATTTTTTTATTTTTATTCTTCTTTTCACTCTCCTTACCCTATCTATTTAGGGTCTGCTGCTTGGACCTTTTCCCTACATCTCTCTCAATCTCGACAATCGCTCGGGGATAGTCTGAGTCTCATCATGTCTTCCTCCACATTCTTACATAGCCTTGTAGCGAGATGCTTAACTTGATACGTCGTGATGATTTTGATATGTCTGGTATTTAAAATAAATACAAAACTCAGGAATGCGGATAAAAGTGAGAGTAAATAATCAATGAATGGTCGAGTGAATAATAATGTTTATTTGTCTACAAGTAGGTATTTTATAGTTGTGCGTGAATGCGCCCGCGATATATACTTTGTCTCACTCCTGCGCGTGCCCCAGTATAGCGGGTAGGATATTTATTTGCCGAAACGGCGAGACAAAGCGATGCGCTCTCCCTCTACCGTGGAATGTCAGATGATAATATTTGCGAGTACACATTGTTGACGTTTCTGGCATGTGACAATTGTGGATGTCCAGAGGTTGATTCATCGGTCATTGACCCTGTATGTTTGACAATTTATTTAGGGACCTAGGTATTCCCTACAGCCTCTTCTTGGGTCTCCCTCTGTGTCTATTTGGGAGTTCCCAATCCGTGGCTGTCTTTAGCGTAGACCCCTTTTCCGGCCGTTGCACATGCTCATACCAGCGTAATCATGCTTCCCGGACTGTATCTATTATTGGCGCCACTTTAATTGTACCGCGATTCCATTCATTTCGCATCTTATCAAATCTAGTGATCATCGTAGCATTTTCATCTCTGCGACATGAAGTAGTTGATGCTCTTTTTACTTAAGAGACCTTGGACAAGACACTCAGCTCCATGTACTATAACAGGCCTGATCACTGTCTTGTAGATCTTGGTCTTAAGTTTTATTGGTAGTCTTCTGTCACTCATAGCCCCCATTGTCTCTCCATTTGTTCCAGCAAAATTTTATTCTGTTCAGTATGTCCTGGATCATCTCCCCATCTGTCGTAATGATTGAGCTAAGATATTAGAATACACTAGTCCATAGTAGGTTTAAACCTACATTTTTTATACTTATGGATAAAAATAAATAGTTTTTTTATTAATTTGTTTAAATTAATATAGGTGTATTGTTGTGGTAATTCATAATTAATGGCACATAAAAATAAAACACTAAACTTTGTTTTCTTTCATTGTATTTTTTAGCATATTACTATACACATTTTAAAACAATCTGTATCTTCCTAAGGAGAATTAATTAAACTTAATTACTTACTTACATCATAACATCATGTCTGTTATAAATGTTGTCTATGGTTTTATGGGGAATAAAGTAAGAAGAGGAAAAGAGGACAAATTGAATTTATCATTTATGGTATTTTAAAATACATTGAAGAAATTGTCAATACTTATTGATAACAAATATTCAATAATTTAATAACTTCATATTCATACAAAATTAGTAAGAAACCGCCAGGGTCTATATTTTCTATCTATAATTCACATTTTTTCCTAATTTGCTACTTAAAATATTTCGCTGATTAAAATGTGAACCAGCACATTTTAAAACGAGAAATACATATAATATTTGACTATTTCATTCCGAGTGTTCGATAAATTACTTAAAAATAATCATCTATGTGTTCAACTAACTATGCGACAGCTTCGATAAGGCATCAAATACAATCTAAAATTAAATTAATAAATAGGATGTTTGAGATAAAAATAGATTTAAATATGATTTTATACTGCATACTCTAATTATATTTAAAGTTATTTGTATATTTTATGTCATTTCGTCAAATATATTGTAAATTGGTATGTAGTAGCTTCATTCAATTCGACCTTATCAAAAGTCACATTTGATGAATCATTTGTCTTCCACTACCAAAGAATGTAAGATTATTCAAACTCAATAATTTTCTTAATAAAACTCGAGTTAGCGGCCATTCGAACTTACATACGAAAACTTTCTCACAACACAAGTGTCCTTAAAGCTACTTTGAAAAAGTAGCACTCGAGTTTTCTGAGTAAAATGGAGCAATAATGTTAGTTTACAGCTACTTTTAGACAAATAATGCTATTTTTACTTGTTATTTAAGAACACTGGTTCATACAAGACTGATACGGATAAAAATAGCTTCTTTGTTATTGAGTTAATTTTTTTACAACAAAATGTCACTCAAGACATTTTGATCAAGTGTTTTTGATTAGCTGTACCAAACTTCAAGAACCAAATTCCAATGAATTATAATAAAATACAGTAGCTAATTTATATTATTTTGCACAAAATTTGTATTCGTATCTATTTAATTGCCTGTATAAAATAATCTTTACACTTGAGAGTTTGGGTTGAAGTAACAAAAGAAATCGTGTTTTTATCTTAAATATGTTGAATTTGCTTGCAGCTACTACCCAAGGTATCAGATCAATTTTATTTACTTGGCATTAAATTATATTATTCTAAAATCTCTTCATATTTGGTAGAATGGAAGGCACTTATAATATCAGATCATTTAAATAATATCAAATACTCAAATAAATTAAGTCTTTAAAATAACCATTCTAAGAATAATTGTGACAGAAAACACTTCTTAAATAAATAAATCTTATCGATACAAAACTTATTTAATACTAACAGTCTATTAGCCAATTTCTATAGCCTTGAAATCATTTTACAGTTTGTTTTGAAGAATATGTATGTACATAGAGATTTTTTATTCTTATTTTGAGTGTATTTAAAAAAAAGATAAAACCTTTGTCTTCTCAATTATCTATGCACTTGATTTAAAACAATTTTTATGTATTTATCCTGCAAATTGCATTTATGATAAATAATTATTTTCCCAACTTCAATGCGAAAGGGAAATTAATTTAATATTGTAAATGATAAATTAAGTGTTATTGAGATTTTATAAAAGTCTAAATAATACACAATATAACTGATGTTCCATACATATTCGAGAATTTGTTTTATTAATATTAATTATAGTATTGCAGACCAGTATTTAATGAAATTTCAACATATGAGTTTTATTAAAAAAATTACTCTCTTTCCAGAGGTTTTTTTCACACGAATATTAAATAGACATATTACACTATTGATGCAAAACTTTTAAAAACGTATATTCAATGCAACTGTGTTATTCTTCTCCCTCTCTAAAATAAACTGCAATTACATAATAAAAAAGATAGAGTTTATTTCTATACTTATAAATTGTAACAATCTTGCATTAAGAAAACAATGTATATTGTATAAACACAGAATTTAATGATTTAAATATTTTTATTTATTATTACACATGACAACAAATCATAGTATAAATAGGCCAAACCCATAGGATGGTTGTCGTCAAAGAAATAATACGAGAATTGAATTTTAAATACAAGAGAGCGAGAGAGGAATACTTGGATTCTCTGCGAAAGTAATTTGAAATTTGAATCTCGGTGGGTCCGTGATACTGAACGAATTTTAAATACCTAGCTAACAATTTTTGAACTGGTGTAAAAGGGGACGATGTATAAATGATATATATCTATAAACAAATTTTACATTTATGAATATATATTTTCATAAATGTAGAATTTGTTTTACTTCCGTGAATATTTCACGGGTTGCAACTATAGTTCGGAAATTCTAGGATGAGTCCTGTGACAGCTCACAAATTTGCCCCAATACAACCTTGTAACAATGTTCAATAATTTTAATTATTTTATCAACTTTAATATAAGCCTTCATTCTAATAAATAGTAAGTTATTTAGGTTAATATATTACATTAGGCTGTATTGGGGCAAATTTGTGAGCTGTCACAGGACTCATCCTAGATTTTCCGAACTATATTATACATAATTTGCGAAAAAACAACAGGTAATTTAATTTGGACATACATTATTTTAATGGATCTGGGTTTGTCGCCTTTCATTTGTCGTATCCCCAGTAAACTAGGCTTTTGCCCGTATCTCATTGAGGATATTTAGCATGAAAAAATAAATCGATACTTTCCGATTTTTGATTACACAAAAACAAAACCCCGTTGCACGTTCTCATCAACCTGACAAACAGTGACACTCAATTACAACAGGAAACATCATGCGGAATCAAACTCTTCACAAATCATCACTCCAGAAAGACCAAAAATGTTCATCCCATAATATACCGCACACAATCATAAGAATAAAAATAAAAACAAAAATATATTTTAGATAATTTCGTAAGCTGGAATGAATACACGCAAATACATATATATTTGCATTCATACTGTTGAGGTAAATACATTGTAATTTGTTTAGTTCAATACTGTTTGTAAAGTGGAATAAACAAATTAAATTTATATTCAAATACGTATTTCAAATTGAATTTATTTTATTTATTTCAAAGAAAAATAATACTGGCACTGTAATAATTATTAATAAATATGAGTATAAAAAGATTTGAATTTTTAATAATGATTTAAATTACATTTTATGGCTAATTTTAATTATGATAAAAACTTTAATATAAAATTCAACATATCACTTTTGCATTTCCCCTTTTCAGAAAATATGCATATAAAAAATAGTTCAAAGATTTTTTTTCACGATCATTAAAAATATTGTTTTCTTTTAACAAAAAGCTAGTTGAATATGAGAAAAGTAATACAATAAATATGAAATAGAAAATTATAATATTCACTGAAATTTTCTATTATAAATTATATTTATCATATGAAGGTTAATTGAGATTATACTTCCTAAATTCTAGGATGAGTCCTGTGACAGTTCACAAATTTGCCCCAATACAACCTTGTAACGATGTTCAGTTATTTTAATTCTTATAAATTTAATTCAATTCTAATAAATAGCAAGTTATTTAGGTAAATACATTATTACATAAGGTTGTGTTGGGGCAAATTTGTGAGCTGTCACAGGACTCACCCTAGAATTTCCGAACTATAGTTAATGTATTATAAATGATTTATTGTTTAAAAAATAAACTATTCAATTAAATTATATTTCATTTGATTATCATTTTTCGAGATATAAATCTTATTTATTAAGTCGACATTGTATTACTTTGATTGAAAATCTTTTCAAATATTATTTGCGTCAAAGATTCACGTTTCTTTATTAAGGTTCTTTTATCAAATTGAGAATATTACATTTCAATTTATATATGTAGAATGTTTTACAATAATTGAGTATTATTTTTTAATTATAAGGGGCTATATTTTGTTTTATGTTGAAAACTCATGATTAGAAAAAAATTATTTAAAATAATTGATTAAATCAAATAGTTTGCATTTTTCAAGTCTAGAGCAAGTCATGTTGCTATCAATTGATTTGAAATCGGTAAAATAAACTCCTTTATTACTCTTATTAAATATTTCCAACAGCGAAATTCTGTAGGAATCTTGAGTGGATATCACAAAGGATGAATACAGGTCCCAGAATTAGCTCATCCAATGTACAGGTGATGAGAAGAGAGAGTCAGATTTGTATAAAACTGTATGTGGGTTTATTTGCATTTTACTGATTATAGAAAATCAATACTCCATCAGTACACTTTTCCCGGCAAAGTGAGTACTATTTCATGTTACGCCAAGTAAAAATACTTCTAAATGCCCATCATGTGTTAAATACAAAATTTATCTGCCAGGTAGAGTAGATGGCAGACGCTGATACCAACAGTTAGTAGAGAGCAGATAGATGTGAAGGAATGCAGTTGTCTGAATTTCCTGAGAATGCGCATGTAGTGGGGGCAGTCTTTGAGGTTACCCAAAATGTGTTTGCCAACTTCGCTGCCAGTACCTGCTTCTGCTTCGATGGCATTCTTCTTTCGCTTCAGCATTACCAACTGATCTGCTACGTAGAGTCTGAGGAACACAACGACTAACAGACCACCCGACAGCATTATGAACTGAAAAGAGAATTAATTGTTATTCATTGATATTCCAAATACTGAAAAATGTATTTAAGACTGCTCAATGAGATACAAAAATCACATGCAATTTATCAAAATGTAATTTATTTAAAGTACTTTGATTACATTCATTATACTAGAGAAAATATAGCATGATACCTATGACGTTTCCCAAATTTGCCCCAATACAACCTTGTAACGATGTTCAGTAATTTTAATTATTTTATAAACTTTAATATAAGCCTCAATTCTAATAAATAGCAAGTTATTTAGGTAAATACATTACATAAAACTAACAATAATGACAAATTAATACATCTTGTTACAAATCAGCAAAAATATGTCAATTTGTTAAAATCAAATAATATTTGGCGATGTTCGTCAAAAGTCACTACGCTAGTCTGCATTGGCTAGGGATGGGGTATACGATAATTGGTTTTTCGATTTTTTTATACATAAAATTAAATGTTCGTAATTAGTATTAATTCATAGTGGATCTTGGCCTTTTAAAAGATAGATACAAATCACACAATACATTAGAAAGTCAGTATAATGAAAATTAGGAATTAAAATGTCAGTTTAGAGAAAAACAATTTTTCGATTTATAAAAAAACTATTCGATTTGTAAAAAAAAAAACGATTTTACCCCATCCCTTTGAGACATGACATTTCAAACGTCACAGGGGCCATGCTACATTTTCTTGAGTATAATTACAGTCAATACCAATCTCAATATAGTATTAAATAATTTTTCTATGATCTCTGCAATTGAAATTGAAACTATCATAATTTAGAAATACAAGAAAAATAATTTAATGTACTTAATGTTTCTTTCCATAAAAAAGTCATAATTATTTATGAAACATATATTTAATAGTGTTAATTCAAATTAATAATAATAACAGATATGAAGAAAATAAATGTGTATGTTACAGTATTTAACCTTTCCCTTCCTGTGCCAAAAAAATCTGCGCGTTCCGGTGCTATGTATTCAATACACATGTAAAAATTAGCTATCTAAAATCGGAAAAATAAGAATATTCATAGCCAATCGCTTAAATTAATTAAATTTGAAGTCAAAAGTGATAATAATTGAAATTTTATTGCTGAAAACATGAAAAAAAAAAATCGGACGACTTTCACAAAATGGTCGAAATGACCACCTCAAACGAAAGCCTGCGAGCTATTCAAGTGAGCGAACTGAGATTCTATTTCTTGCGCTCCCATATACCGAAGTAGAGAGAGTGAGACGTGAATAGCGTCGCTTCCTCACCCATAGCAGTTTTTTAGAATGAATATACCTACGTCACACACTTGCACACGTTTGATTGTATCGGTGAATTTATTCCCGATTTTCACAAAATATCTCTGATGTGGCCTATAAGTGCTAATTATTATTAATATTATTTTTTCATTCAATGCGTAAATGTATTACGGAGGAATGCCTAAAATCTGAACCCAGTATTTATTATATTTATAGAGATATTCAAGTTTTTAGAAGCAATGTGTACTAGTTACACATCACAGGGAAGGAAGGGTTAATTATAGATTCATTAGTTCGTTCTTGTATATATTTTTACATCTCACCTGATGTATTTCTTCTGAATTGGGAAGTATAACTGAATGCAGCTTAGTAAACGCAGTAATCTTGAGAATGCTCAGTCCAGCACTGTACATATAAAAGAAAGGGAACAGCTGTTCTTGAACATTTCCAAAAGCGTGTCTGCCCATTGAGAAATAAAGAACTAAACCTGAAACGGAAAGAAACGAAACAAATTTAATTAGATTTTTTAAATATAACTGTCGATGTACACCTCAAAATTAATATAGTAATTTTTTATAGGTATTTAAAAAACATAAAATAACTCATAAAATTATATTCGGTTAAAAACCGATGAAAAGAAAAGCATTTAAAATTCAAAAGGTTTTCTAAAAAAGATATTTTTGAGAGTTGAAGAGATTCATTAGAACAAATGAATGGTTGAATACCAAAAAAAAAAAAACAAAAAAAACTAAATTTGCAGTTTCATTATATATGACATATAGAACGAAACTGCATACGTATTTAAAAAACATAAAATAACTCATTGGGAAACAAAACAAAAAGAATTATGACTTAAACTTTTAATACGACATTTTTAGTTTATTATTTTAAAACTAATAGTAATAATGGAATATTTTAAAAACAATAAAATTAAATATACTGATTCCTCGTGTAATTTGATAAAAATTGCATTTTTCGTAAAAATTCAATGTAAACTTATTTTTCATAGAAATTTTGCTATTCTTTTATAGATGTCGCTCTTTACACACTGGAACACAACGAAAGTCACTATTTTAGAAAGAATTTTACCTTTATCCTTTCCTTCCCTGTGTTGGGTATCTACTACACGTTGCTTCTAATAACCATCAATATCTTTATAAATATAATAAATACAAGGTTAAGATTTTAGGTATTCCTCCATAATATATTAACGCATTGATTTAAAAAATAATATTAATAATAATCAGAATTTATCGACTACATCGAGGTGTTTTGTAAAGATCGAAAACAAATTCGCATTTAAACGCGGCGAGTGCCTCGTCTTGACGATAGGTGAATAGTATGCGGGAAGCGCGACACTATATTCGCATCTCTCACGCATACTAGACTGAATTGCGAGGAGTTGAATTGTCTCAACGTCGCAAGCAAAGGCGTAAGCGCCGGGGTATGCGACTGACGTTCCGCGCCACTAGTAGCCTCTAGGCTTGCAAATAGGTTAGACGTACGCCCGTTCCGTCAGCGTTTTTTAATGTTTTCAGATGGTTTTTTAATGTTTTCAGCAAATAAATCTCAATTATTATAATTTTTAACTTCAATTATAATTAATTAAGGGGATTATCTATGAATGTTCTTATTTTTCCGATTTAAAATCACTAATTTTTTATTGCGTACTCACTACCCAACACCGGAGCACGCGTATTATTTTTATCACCGTAAGGGAATGGTTATAGGTTATCAAACTGATTTTATGAGTATGCAATGGTATACATACACAAAAAAAAAATATATTTAAGTGTTTTTTTTTATTCCATAAAGATGTTTGAGCATATACGTACTACAGTTTTTAACGTTTCTCTTGTTCATTTTTAACTTCAATGCTATTTTATTTATTTTACGATATTTTTACATACTGTTAAAAAAAATTATTCGAAAATAAAACTTATTAAAAAAAAAATTCTAAAAAATACGTTTCAGAAAAAAGACGGTATTTAATGAAATATAATATGCAAAATGTTAGATTATTGATTTAACTCATTAAGTCCCGATATTTTGTCTCGTAAGATTTTTTGGAATATATTTTTTTTTGTTTAACACACTTTTTGTGATATTTGAAATTCATCTAATAGTCCTTGATTAGATATATATTAAAAAGGTATTTGAGTAAATACATACATATGTACAGGATGACCCAAAAGTCGCTAGCTAAAAGTCACCATTTAAAATTCTTTTAACTCCAGACTTCTTTCTATGGGAGTATTTGAAATATAGAATATACTGTAATAATTCTCAAACTTAAAGGCCAACATTCGTGAAGAAATTGAAGAAATAAAGCAAGAAACATTACGACATATGATGGTTCACGCTTTAGAAAGAGCGCGCCAGTGTGAAGAGAAAAATGGTGATTATTTAAAGAATATAATTTATAAGCCTCAATTCTAATAAATACCAAGTTATTTAGGTAAATACATTACATTAGGTTGTATTGGGGCAAATTTGTGAGCTGTCACAGGACTCATCCTAGAATTTCCGAACTATAATTAAATATACGAAAGTTTTAGGAACTAATTTATCTGGGAATGTAATGGTTTCTCACACTAATAATGTAACGAAAAAAGGCAAAAACCAAAAAATTAACATTCAAATATGACATATATCTTGTGAAAAGTATATATGACGCTCAACATTGGGCACACGACGAAGAAGAAAGAAGAAATGTGTGTATCTACCTGATAAAAAATTCATCCAAATCTGAGCACCGAAGTCCGTGGCGAAAGCCAGGAGATGAATTAGACACCAAAATTTCTTGTGACCGTTGGGTTGCTCTAGGGGAAGTTGTTTAGATATCAACAAAGCCAGGAGAGAAATCACTATCACAGGTATGGGAAGGTGGACCATGAATCTGGAATTCTTTGGTGCGTATCTGCAAGAAGATAAATACAAACATTAATTTCAAAGTAGACCAATTATCTATGATATATACACGTATATACATATTACGCCGTGTCTCTTTCGGGGTATAGGGCAGAGATAATAGATATACAAACTTTACTATCCATGCACACAATTTTCACCTCCTCTACATTCCTACATCTCGTCATAGACAATCAATCGTCTTTCAAAATCTGTTCAATGTGATCCAGCTACGATTTTCTGGGTCTACATCTTCCAAGCACACCCCTTAGTCATTATTTTCACGTGTCCAAACCATCTAAAAGCTACTAGGATAAAAATGGCGCTGAAATTTTTATTTTAGAGATATTATTGGGTGTACAAATAAGTCACCGCCGTTTGACAAAAGTTGGCGCCACCAGTAAGTTATGGTTAAAATTGTCAGATGTAAAATGTCATTATCGTAAGGTTGGACATCTGTCAACAACATGACCTTGAAATATTAGTGAATTTTTATCAGTATAACATATTTTTTTGTGTTCGAAAATGTCAAGTTTTGAGCCGAATAAGCGTCATTTGCGGGAACTTTTGATTTACTTCTTCAATTTGAAGAAATCTGCAGCTGAGGCGCATCGATTGCTTGTAGAAGCATATGGTGAGGCTGCCTTAAGTGAGAGAAGTTGTCGTGAGTGGTTTCAAAAGTTTAAGAACGGTGAATTTGACATCGAAGACAAAGAACGTAGCGGAAGGCCGAAAGTGTACGAAGACGCGGAATTGGAAGTATTATTGGATCAAGATTCGTGCCAAACGCACGAAGAACTTGCACTTACATTAGGAGTGACTCAACAAGCAATTTCACATGGGTTGAAATCATTGGGAATGATTCAAAAACAAAGAAATTGGGATTCATATGAACTGACACGGAGAAACTTTGAATGCCAATTTTCCACATGTGAAATGCTGCTTGCCAGGCATAAACGAAAGGGTTTTCTGCACCGTATAGTCACTGGTGATGAAAAATGCATCCATTATGATAATCCAAAAAGGAAGAAATCATGGGGATCCCCTGGTCATGCTTCAACATCTACGGCTAAGCCAAATATTCATGAAAAAAAACTCTTGTTGTGTATTTGGTGGGATCAGCTTGGTGTCGTGTATTATGAGTTGCTCAAACCGAATGAAACCATTGCTGGGGCTGTCTACCGAACATAATTGATGAGATTGAGTCGAGCACTCGAGGAAAAGCGCGCCCACTACTACTCCAGACACGACAAAATTATTCTCCTGCATGATAATGCTAGTCCACATGTTGCGGCACCGGTCAAAACCTATTTGGAAACACTCAATTGAGAAGTTTTACCCCACCCGCTGTATTCACCAGACATTGCTCCTTCTGATTACCACTTGTTTTGATCGATGACGCATGGCCTGTCTGAGCAGCACTTCACATCATATGAAGATACCAAAAATTGAGTCGATTCATGGATAGCCTCAAAAGATGATGATGATGACTGACGCGGTATTCGTATGCTGACAGAAAGATGGGGAAAAGTAGTGGCAAGCGATGGGTACTACTTCGAATAAAACATGAGGTTCCGTTCTTTCACAATAAATGCCCATTTTTTTATAAAAAACGGCGGAAACTTATTTGTACACCTAATAATATACTTCCCCGTATTTGCATATATTCAGAAAAAAACAAATTTGGTAAGAAAACTGCAGAAAACTTACCAAAGAAAGACGATCGATCAACAAAGACACCTTTGTAGATATTCCGATATGTGATAGTAACACATTCGGATTTCGTATTATACTTGTATACAGTACAACCTGGCGGGCTTATTGCCATGTGACAATATCTTACAACCAACCAGAAAGATGTCAAAGAGGTCTTAAGTGAAAACTAGACTGGAAACCTTTTTTAAAAAAAATTGGGTTTCAATGGGAATTGAACCTGCACACCTCCAGATTGCGAGACAAGTGTCTTACCAACTAGACCATGGAGGCTTTTGGTGTAGTGTATGCGTGAAGTGTTCATATACCAAAAGTATTTTCTGTCTGAATTTATATCATATCAAGACATTAATATTGGTTCCTGTTTGGTTATTTTTTTTTTCAAATGTATATAACACTTATGCATATAATATATTGAGAGGTAACAACCTTTAAAACGAATATACCAGGTAACTAAGAGAACTGACTCGTATCAATCATATTTTTTTTATTTATTCATCTGTTACTTTATAATACTCATAATTTGTGTTTTAACAGCTTTATAAACATATATCCGTTGCATCTTGCATCCAATATTCAATAAGATAAAACAATATTATACACACGCCTTTTATTTACATTTGATGTCACGTTTTTTTTTATGTGATATCCTTAAAGAATAAAATTAATATTTCATTTGATTGTCACGGTTAAAGCAGATTATATTTATAGAGTATTAAATTATGATAATTTAATTTGTGTCGAAATAGTATTCGTGACAAATATTTGAAAACTTGTTGAATGACAGTTAAAATCTAACTGATTCAAAATTGAACAATTAATTAAATTCGAAAAAAATAATCTATTATTTTCCGTCAGGTTTGTGTACGTTACGTGGGGCACAAATTGGCAATTGCTTAGAAAAATGTATTTTTTTTCGTCAGGTTTGTATACGTTACGTGGGGCACAAATTGGCAATTGTTTAGAAAAATGTATTTTTTTCGTCAGGTTTGTGTACGTTACGTGGGGCACAAATTGGCAATTGTTTAGAAAAATGTATTTTTTTTTCGTCAGGTTTGTGTACGTTACGTGGGGCACAAATTGGCAATTGTTTAGAAAATTGTATTTTTTTCGTCAGGTTTGTGTACGTTACGTGGGGCACAAATTGGCAATTGTTTAGAAAAATGTATTTTTTTTCGTCAGGTTTGTGTACGTTACGTGGGGCACAAATTGGCAACTGCTTAGAAAAATGTATTTTTTTTGTAATTTTCCTCAACTGGTCAATTTACGAGTACATGTCAGGTAAAAAATTGAAAATGTTATTTCAACTAAGAATATTAAACTCGAAATATGTACCCAGATGGTTATACCATATACGAGTACCTATATATTGGAAGAAGTTTCAATTTTTAAATTGAAACATTTCAGAAATAATAAAATGTTAGTTATTGTAGGTAATTTATTTTATTAAACACTGTTTATTCCACTTGTTTATTCCACAGAGGAGCACAAACAAGTCTTGTTTGTGCTCCTCTGAAGATGAGGTGAAAGCCTTGAAACCGATAGGGTTATACCGATACAACAAGGGGAATAAACAGTGTTTGATAAAACAAATTACAATGTCTTTAAACGTCCACAATGTTAATGCATTAACTATAAATAAAATGTTATTTACTATATCTGCGTTAATAATGTTAAGTTTATTTGTGTCTGAAGCTCGACGATATATTCATATAATAGTATATAGTATCTGTATATAGTTGAGTTAATAGTATGCATTTATATTTATATTTTAAGCTACTTTTATATTATAGTTCGGAAATTCTAGGATGAACCTAAATAATTTACCTAAATAACTTGCTATTTATTAGAATCGAGGCTTATATTAAAGTTGATAAAATAATTAAAATTACTGAACATCGTTACAAGGTTGTATTGGGGCAAATTTGTGAGCTGTCACAGGACTCATCCTAGAATTTCCGAACTATAGTGACGAAAGTTTTCTTCATATAACAAATTAATATATTTTAATTGATTTTCAACTTATGGTTATCTCAAGTTTTAATTTTAATAATTTTTGGTTTAAATAATATGATTAAGATACGAAAAGATTTCAGAGCAGACAATAATGATTTAACCGATAAAATGATGGGTTAAAGTACAGAGTGATTAACTGGTGATCCTTGATATATAATATTCTGATAACCAGTGCAATACTTTTTGAACTCGTACATATCTGATACCACAGACAATAAAGTATTTGGTACTAATTACGATAATATTTTGAGGGATCTACCAACTACAGTAATTTTTTTTAAGATTTAACAACAAATACAATTAATACTTTAAGATCTATATATTTAGTAAAATGCTTGTCTTTCACACTAAGGCGATACAAAAATAAAAAAAAAACATTGTGATGGATTAAAACAGGGTTCAGGCGATGTAAAAAGTTTGTCAAGGATCTCTCGGTATAAAAAAGTTTGTTAAAATTATCAAATGATTTAATATGATTTGCAAATAAACCGATATACCAAAAAAATTACACGAGTTTTTATTTCCATACTTTCTTCGCATATATATTTTTCAATTATTAAGTAAACACCATTCAACAACTGCCGTACAAAAATACTACACATACACATTTGAATCCTGAATCACACCGTGGAAAATAAATCACAAGCACGCATAAACTACAGAAAAAAAATCACCTCTTAAAAGAATATTGGTCCATCTGATGAACATAGTGAGTTACGATATCAATGCACTTTTTAGTGTAAGCTGTCGAGACGGCCAACCAGTCGTTCGAGTAGATTTCAAGCTTCGAACTTAGATTTTTATTCATCAAGTTGTGCTTCTCCTTAATACCGTATAATTCGGTTATCATGTCAGTCTTGGAGTTGCTTCGGGGTTTGATCGCCTCCCTTGCGAAAGTTTTTAACCCCTCGTTGTTCTTATCAGTACACATGGTAAACGATGTAGATCGCTTTCAAAACTAAATTATAAAATCACAAAGCGCACACTAAATCTCGATGCACCAAACAATATTTATGACTGACTCGCGCTTCGCTCACATTAGCTTTTATATCATATTTCAGATCCCCTCCATGTGGTCATAGGTTGTCAATCTACGGGACGCGACGGCCATTACTTCGGGAGTTTTAAGAGTGTAAAGACATACAAAACTTATATGTTCTGTATATTATTATAATAATAAGATACATAACTAACAACAGTAGTATAACAATAATAATAAGATAAATAACTAATAAAAGTAGTATAATAATAATAAGATACATAACTAATAAATGTAGTATAATAATAATAAGATACAGAACTCATAAAAGTAGTATATTGATAATAATAATAAGATACAGAACTAATAAAAGTAGTATAATAAAAATAATAATAAGATACAGAACTAATAAAAGTAGTATAATAATAATAATAAGATACAGAACTAATAAAAGTATTATTAATATAATAATAAGATACAGAACTAATAAAAGTAGTATAATAATATAATAATAAGATACAGAACTAATAAAAGTAGTATAATAATAATAATAAGATACAGAACTAATAAAAGTAGTATAATAATAATAATAAGATACAGAACTACTAAAAGTATTATTAATATAATAATAAGATACAGAACTAATAAAAGTAGTATAATAATATAATAATAAGATACAGAACTAATAAAAGTAGTCTAATAATAATAATAAGATACAGAACTAATAAAAGTATTATTAATATAATAATAAGATACAGAACTAATAAAAGTAGTATAATAATAATAATAAGATACAGAACTAATAAAAGTATTATTAATATAATAATAAGATACAGAACTAATAAAAGTAGTATAATAATAATAATAAGATACAGAACTAATAAAAGTAGTATAATAATATAATAATAAGATACAGAACTAATAAAAGTAGTATAATAATAATAATAAGATACAGAACTAATAAAAGTATTATTAATATAATAATAAGATACAGAACTAATAAAAGTAGTATAATAATATAATAATAAGATACAGAACTAATAAAAGTAGTATAATAATAATAAGATAAATAACTAATAAAAGTAGTATAATAATAAGATACAGAACTAATAAAAGTAGTATAATAATAATAAGATGCAGAACTAATAAAAGTAGTATAATAATAATAATAAGATACAGAACTAATAAATGTAGTATAATATCTGAATATATAAATCTGCAAGTTCTCGCCGGTCCCGAGCACCGGCGAGAACTTGCAGATTTTGCCCATGCAATGCTAAAAAAAGAAGCACGATAGTTTGTCACATTTGTCAAAAATCTGTGTGTACAAGCCACCGAAAAGAGAAAAAATACATCTTTTGCGGCAATTGCGATAAAATTTTGATTTTTTTTGGTTTTTATATTTTTTTATAATTTTATTCGTGTTAATTTACGTCATTTTGTTTATTGTGTTCAATTATAGTACTTGTGAAATTATCCATATTTAAATTTGTTTTATAAGATATTATTTACGTACACATACTATTTTTTATTTAATTAACAAAATATATGTAATGATTTGAAACCCCTGGCAGTGTGGTAGTGGGAGTAAGCCACGCCGGTTACCAAGCCACGCGGCACTAGCTTTTGGGCTTGCAACCAGATTGGACCTATGCCCGTTCCGTGAGCGTTGCCAGATGGTTTTTTTAATGTTTTCAGCAAATAAATCTCAATTATTATAATTTTTAACTTCATTTATAATTAATTAAGGGGATTAGCTATGAATGTTCTTATTTTTCCGATTTAAAATCGCAAATTTTTGATCGCGTACTCACTACTCAACGCTGGAACGCGCGTTTTTATTTAAGCACCGTAAGGGAATGGTTAAGGGCAGGTCCCGCGTTATCGCGGGTTTATAAGTAATCGAACTCAATGCCATCTATTGAGTAAAGCAAAACATGTGTTCATTCGAAAATAAATTCAAGTCACTTAAAAAGGTTCGTGTAGCTATGAGTCGATTTCACGAACATTAGTATCTCATTTCTAAGATTTTACTACTAAGAAATTTAACCTGGATTCGCCCTTTTCAAAACTTATCTCGAGTGTCTGTGATATTTTTTGTGGTCCGACCGAATTTGTTTGGATATTTTTTTGTTTTTAGTCGAACTCTACACCATCTCTCGGGCAAATTGAAAAATAATTTCATTAATATTTATTTTCTTGCATTAATGAAAATTAATGCAAGAAAATAAATAAAGAGCATCAATAATAATCAGGTGAAAATATTTCAATATCGTATGTCGAAATGCAAAGATATTTTTTTTTCTTCTATAAAAACACTTATCTCATGGGTGATTTGTTTATTTTTATTTTAGCTGAGCTTAAAATAATCAACGTAACACTTTTGAACATAATACATTTTTTATTTTACGAAATGTCAAGCACCCGTAACATTTTTTTCTTATAAGCGAAGCTTTGTTCGTTCACATCTGTTTTCGTAAAATGAGCCGTCAAGCGGAGTTATTTTACGTTTGTTATCTTATCTTTGAACCATTAAACGAATAGTATTACTTTGACAGTGGCTCTCAACCTTATTTAATAATTATTTATAAAATATTCATTTGATTAAATATACTACCTTGATCAAAAAGTTTTAGGACTTTATTCATGAAATTGAAAATACAAGTTTATTCATCAAAATCGATATGGTCCCCTTCAAAGTACTCCCCATCGACTGCAACGCACTTACGCCAGCGCTTGATCCAATCCTCGAAACACCGCTGGTACTCAATTTTCGGTATGTTCATCAGAGCCGTCTTCGATTTTTCATGACATCCTCTCGGGTGCTGTAACGCGTTCCGCGAAGCGGTTTTTTAAGTCGGTTGAACAGGAAAAAGTGGCAGGGAGCCAGATCAGGTGAATTTTGAAGGCTGCCCGATAGTATTCGTGTTGTTTTTGGTCAAAAACTCATGGAAATCATGTCTTTCGCGATTTCAACGCGGCCCTTTTTTTGCATGAAATTGAGGTATTTCAGCACCAGTTTTGCAGCGACACGTCTAAGGCCCAAATCATTAACCAAAATGTCTTGAGCGGATCCATAAGTGATGTTCAAGTCCTCTGCCAGCTCTCTGATGGTCAATTTGCGATTTTCGGCCAACATTTCTTTGATTTTATCGATGTTTTCATCGGTTTTCGACTGCCACTGCGTTCGTCATCCTCGACCAACTCACGACCACTTCTGAAGCGTTCGTGCCACCGAAAAACATTTCTCCAACATTTCCAAGGTCTGCGGACCGATTGCCGATGCGAACGATTGTTACCTATGTAAGTATACAAATTAACAAGTATTTATAATAGTTACTTATTTCGCACGTCTTTGGATTGGGCTTTCCAGCTTATATACGAGTTTAACACTCTTAAAAGAACCCGGTGGGTCTTCGACAGTTAAAACTTGAAGATTCTCTGGCTAAGTTATGTAATGCGCGCGTTGTTCGCGTAACTGTTGTCACTAGGCCGGCGAGACAAGGATGGCAGAGAAGTACAGCGTTGTCGGCCCACGTGCGCTTGGTCTGTTTCTCAGTATCAGTATTTAATCGGGAGTTGGTTATGATGTTACCAGAAAGGTCTTCGGTGGAGTGCCAGGAATTGTTTTCATTATTAAAAAATGGCATATAAATTTAGTATATATATTTACATATAGTAAATTTATAGGCAACCTCCGTGGCCTAGTTGTTAAGACGCTTGTCTCCTAACCACTGCGTTCGAGTTCGATTCCCTTTAGAATCCAGTTTATTTTAAAAAGATTCCGTCTCTTTTTCTCTCAACGCCTCTTTAACATATTTCTGGTTGGTCGAAATATATTACTATCACATACCAATAAGTCTTCCATGTATACAACAAAAAGTAGAGATAAGCGATCAAATTTAGGCGATCAAAATCAAAACAGCACAAAAAGTAGAGGCCTAAAATAAGAAGAAGAAGAAGCCATATATATAAGAATACTGACAAATAATACGAGTATTTTTATTTAACTGAAAATTGAAAAAAATGTAAAATAAAATTTAAAACAATATGCCTTTCAAATTGACCGGTTAAGTTTGCCAATTCATACTGGAGCGATCTCGAATACGCACCGGACGGAAACGCAGATTCATAACATATATAGATTCAATCAAAAATATGAATGAATCCTTCATGCATCTTGACAAATTTTTGACTATCGTGGAAGAATGTGATCCCAATGGAGAACGTATATCTCAAGTACGTAGGGCGATTGAGAAAGACACAGCATGTTATAGAACTCTTTATCAAGAAAAGAAAAAAAGGTGGTATTCAACTAACTCTAAGACAAGTTTATAAAGAAAACACCTGAAAGCACTTAAACACGCCTCATTAACTTGATTATGTATATTGATAAATACACATTTTTAGTACATTATTAATGAATAAATATTATTATTGAGAAATAAATATTTTAAAATATATTTTTTTAATGTTTTTTTTACATCCCTCTACTTTCAAACATTCGCATATATTTTCAGGAACCAATTATGTGCGAAAGTCGAGGACCGCCTATACTCAACTCGAGAATTGAACCCATTATTATGGATAGTTGTAAATATATATCATTCGTTGAGTCTAATGATAGGAACGTAGTGGGTTCTGTTTTTAATTTTAATGTATAATCGTGAAAAGTATTATTTATTCTGTTTAACGAGTTGACGAGATTATGCAACGGGATATAACATAATCAAAAATCGGAAAGAAATATCAATGTATTTTTCCATGTTGTATGTCCTCAGTAAGATACAGGCAAAATCCTAGTTTACCGGGGACACGACAAATTGAATGTACCAAACCAATACATATCCTTAAAAATTCTAACCACATTAAATTACTTGTTTTATCAGAAATTATATATTTTTTTAAATTAAGTAATTATTAAGATTTTAAGTCAAAAAATAACCAAGCGCCGAAAAAATCAACTAATTTAATTCCATCTACAAAATGTTGTAAAACCGTTCAAACAATGTGCGTAAACAATGAACGAAAAATGCGCTCAACAATTAATTAATTTTAACTATCAATAATAAAATAATTTTAACTATCAATAATAAAATAATAAAACTTTTGAAAGTTTGAAAAAAAGTGGAATAAACAGTGTTTGTTAAAAATAAATTACAAAATAAAACTTTTGTTAGAATATTATGTCAAATTTCATAATTTTTATCTTCAGTTTCGATTATTTACCAAAGTTTTTAATGAAATTATAAATAACACTTACAGGGGGGTGTTTTCATTATGTTTTCTATTTTTTCTTCTCCTTTTCCCCATTGTTTTTACTTCAGGGTAATTCTTACGACAGCACTCACAGAAAAATAAATCATTTAAAACTTGTGACAGGACATTACACAAAGTATTGTTGTAAGTAACGGACACAAGAGTTACCAGAATAAAAAAATATGTTTGTAATAAAGTACTTGTATGTTATACCATAGATAATCCTCAACTTTTGCACAGTCAATTCTCATACTATTTTGTACTAATACATTTACTTCTTCATCGCTTATTCTATGCTGAACATCTATAGTTCTCTGCCATGTTTCAATCTTGGTGTAACACTTGTCTCCATCCCTCCCTGCGATTAAGTTTCTTTACATCGCCTTAGTGAGAAGTAAACTAGAATACGACTCTAGTATGTTATATGGACTCCCCATTATACAGTCCATTCCAGTGCACTGGATAGATAGTCCAATATAGGTTTTTGCGCAACATCAATTCAAAATAAGTCTGAGTATGAATTATGTAAATTATAATTTGTTATTATCTAACTTTAAATTAATAAGTTAAATTAATGAAATGCTCAATGAAATTAGTAGGGCTTCATCACAAGTGGGCCTGCAAATAAATTACAGCAAAACAAAGATCGTGAGCAACACAGGTCAGACAACACCTGTCACAGTCAATAGAAAGACAATAGAGAAGGTTTCTTCTTATGTATATCTGGGACATACAACAAGACTAGGTAAGGAGAATCAATATGCTGAAATTGAGAGAAGACGAGGCCAAGCCTGGGCTGCATTTGGAAAGCTGTCCTTTATTCTAAAATCTCCAAAATACGCAAGACATCTTAAAAAATCCGTATTCGACTCCTGTGCTAACATATGGGCTGGAAGCATCGGTGCTGAATAAACAGATTATGCACAAGCTCATGGTGACGCAGAGGGCCATGGAGAGAAGAATGTTAAATATCTCTCTGAGGAATAGGAGAACCAATGAATGGATAAGGCTGCAGACCAAAGTAGCTGATGTCACCGAAAAAGTCGTCATTCAGAAGTGGAACTGAGCGGGACACATTGCCAGATCCACAGATGATAGATGGACCCAGATAGTGGTGGAATCACGCCCAAGACAGGGAAAAAGAAGTGTGGGCCGTCCTCAGACACGGCGGTCAGACTGCATTAGAAGAGTGGCCGGGAGCAAATAGAAACTATGTGCCCAGGAAAGAGAGGAATGGATGAGAAGAGGGGAGGCCTATGTTCAACTTTGAACGTAGACGGGCTGATGATGACGACGATGATGATTTAACACACATTTCGATGCGAACATTATAATACAAATTATTTGGCGAACTCTCCCATACCTAGACCGCACAGGATCGGAAATGGGTACGCTGCGGTCTCAGATATATTTGTAGCTAGTTTGCTGACCTATAAGGAGGGCCTGAAAAGGCACTTCTGAATATTCGAGGATTTTTGAAGACCCTTTTTGAACTGATTTTTAATTGATCATTGTGATTTTTTTAATCGTTTTTGTGATTTTTTCCCGTGCTTTTTGAGGATTTGAGAAGTTGTATCTGTCTGATTCCGTCTTTTATACTTACGTCCCCTTACTTACGTTATTCCGTATTTTATATATATCGCTTTTATACTTATAGATCGACCCATCGCCATTGAAATCTAACTGAAATAAATTATTTTTATCAGTGTACTGAAGAATTTAATTATTTGTCATTCTTTATGTCGCGCCATAAAAAAATCTTCCGAGTGGCACGCGTGCCATAGGTTGCCGACAGCTGGTCTATATTATTTTATTTATTTATTTATTTAACACTTTTATTGCAAATCCAATCTTGCGGGCTTATTGCCAGGCAGCAATCTCTTCCAACCAACCAGACAAAAGTAAATGAAGCAAGTTACGTGGTCGCATAAATCATTCAAATGACTATCCATCCCCACGAAATCCATAAACATATACGTGAGCACATGCCCACGAACCCCACAAAGACGGACAATCACCCGAACATTATTTTTCATATAAAGTGAGATATCATCAATCAAAAGGAAAGGAAGGGATGGTGGAGAGGAAAGGAAAATAAAAATCAGGAATGAAACATGGTATTTTACTGACTAGAAATTAAGAGATTTTTCAGTCGCTTCTTAAAGCATGCCAAGAACGGAGCGAGTCTTATATTGATTTGTAACTGATTCCAGAGTCTCACTGCATGGACAGTAAAGGACGACGTAAAGAAAGAGGAGCGGTGAACTGGAAAGGCCAATAAACAATCTCTGTTTGAGCGTAGCGCTAATCCATGATTGGAAAGACGCTGAAAATTCTCGGCGAGACAATTAAGGATATTATACAATAGAGACAGTATGTGAATTTGGCGTCTATTTCTAAAATTCAAACATCTATTTTTGTTTATGGTACTCAGATAAATAAATTAAGAAGCGGATAAAAGGATAATTGTAATTGATTAATTAGGATAATATTTTTGTTATGTTTGTTTTCCTTAATGTTTAAATGATTTCATGACATTTTACTTTGCAAAATTTGTTTAGTATTTTTGTGTTTAGTAAGTGTCAAAATGAGTGATAATGTGTTATGCGAAATTAGAAAAATAATTGATCATGTGTTATCATGTATTAAGCGAAATTAGAAAAAAAATATTGTTGTTTATGCTCTAATATGTTCTTTAATTTGTGCACTGAATGTACTTTTTTTACCTACGTACACCGCATTGAAATTGTTACAGTTCATATGTTAAACCCCACTCTTAGGATAGATTGTATGAACATTATAGTTAGTATTAGTGTTGAACAGAGGAACATAAAACATTATTTCCTGTATATGAGGCTGGTTTCATCTCATTAGGTAGGATTTTTACGAGTCGATCAGTTATGTTATTGCTTTATAAAATTATTTTACATTTTGCTTTTACTTTATTGTTTTTTGAATTTCGGGTAAATATAAGTGTGCATTAAATTATATTATTATTAAATATTTATTGTATCCATTATTTCTTGTAATTTGTAGTATTGTTTGATTTATTTTCGATTCATTTAGAGGGAATGTGGTAAGTCGGTGTATCATTGAATTATATGTGACGAAAATTTGTGTGTGAGAGAGTGGTCGGAATCAACTGGTATGACTTCATCGGCATAAGTTGACTTTCAGAAAATATGTAGTTCAAGTAACTGTCCTAAACGTTTGATTTATAAATCTAAAAAGTTTAATGTGTTTCCATCTCTAATGTGAATTTTAGTCTGTTATTCAAGCTATATAGCAATAAAAAAGTTTAATGTGTTATCTATTTCCATCTCTAATGTGAATTATAGTCTGTTATTCAAGTTATATAGCAATAAAAAAGTTTAATGTGTTATCTATTTCCATCTCTAATGTGAATTTTAGTCTGTTATTCAAGTTATATAGCAATAAAAAAGTTTAATGTGTTATCTATTTCCATCTCTAATGTGAATTTTAGTCTGTTATTCAAGCTATATAGCAATAAAAAGGTTTAATGTGTTATCTATTTCCATCTCTAATGTGAATTTTAGTCTGTTATTCAAGTTATATAGCAATAAAAAAGTTTAATGTGTTATCTATTTCCATCTCTAATGTGAATTTTAGTCTGTTATTCAAGTTATATAGCAATAAAAAAGTTTAATGTGTTATCTATTTCCATCTCTAATGTGAATTTTAGTCTGTTATTTAAGCTATATAGCAATAAAAAAGTTTAATGTGTTATCTATTTCCATCTCTAATGTGAATTTTAGTTTGTTATTTAAGCTATATATCAAGAGAAACTATTTTTGCAATTGTATATCGCTTCCACCCAATTTGCATGTAATTTCATCAACACAGTGCTCCCACAGCAGGACATTCTTTAAAGAGGATTGTTTGACTTAAATAATACTCATTCTAATGAATTCATAAATACCTCAGTCAGTAATGGCGAAGCTAGAATTCATGGTTAATCCTCCCTTCTGATAAAATATCCTATCGTCGAAATAAAAGTAATATTGTATTGTGACAATACTTAACATTTTCATTAAATTGTTAATTTAGTAATTATCTATATTGTAGCCACTTTTCTTTTTTTCAATTCGTCAATAAGAATACTGCCCTTAACTGTCCCGCCACTCCCTCTTATCTCTGTGAAATTTTTCAGCGTCTTTCAGCGTTCATGTACTTGCGCTGCGCTCAGACAGAGGTGGTTTATTAGCCTTCTCAGTTCACCGCTCTTGTTTTATTACGTCATCCTTTACTACCACATTTCTTTAAATTCTTTTTTTCAATTCGTCAATAAGAATACTCCCCTTAACTGTCCCGCGACCCCCTCTTATCTCGGTGAAAATTTTCAGCGTCTTTCAGCGTTCATGTACTTGCGCTGCGCTCAGACAGAGATGGTTTATTGGCCTTCTCAGTTCACCGCTCTTCTTTTATTACGTCGTCCTTTACTGTCACCTTTCTTTAAATTATTTTTTTCAATTCGTCAATAAGAATACTCCCCTTAACTGTCCCGCGACCCCCTCTTATCTCGGTGAAAATTTTCAGCGTCTTTCAGCGTTCATGTATTTGCGCTGCGCTCAGACAGAGATGGTTTATTGCCCATCCCAATTCACCGCTCTTGTTTTATTACGTCATCCTTTACTGCCACCTTTCTTTAAATTCTTTTTTTCAATTCGTCAATAAGAATACTGTCCTTAACTGTCCCGCCACCCCCTCTTATCTCGGTGAAAATTTTCAGCGTCTTCCAGCGTTCATGTACTTGCGCTGCTCTCAGACAGAGATGGTTTTTTGGCCTTCCCAGTTCACCGGTCTTCTTTTTTTTACGTCTTCCTTTACTGTCACCTTTCTTTAAATTATTTTTTTCAATTCTTCAATAAGAATACTGCCCTTAACTGTCCCGCCACCCCCTCTTATCTCGGTGAAAATTTTCAGCGTCTTTCTGCGTTCATGTACTTGCGCTGCGCTCAGACAGACATGGTTTATTGGCCTTCCTAGTTCACCGCTTTTATTTTATTACGTCGTCTTTTAGTGCCACCTTTCTTTAAATTCTTTTTTTCAATTCGTCAATAAGAATACTGTCCTTAACTGTCCCGCGACCCCCTCTTATCTCGGTGAAAATTTTCAGCGTCTTTCAGCGTTCATGTATTTGCGCTGCGCTCAGACAGAGATGGTTTATTGCCCATCCCAGTTCACCGCTCTTCTTTTTTTTACGTCGTCCTTTACTGCCCATGTAGTAAGACACTGGAACAAGTTACAAACCAATGTTAGTCAATTTAATGAACATATAAAAAAATATATTTACATGTATTTATGGGTATACATGAAAATAAATTGGCTACATCGAAATAAACAAATTTTGTATTTAGTGATAATTTATAGCCTTTGAAAATATTTTCCGATTCAAAGGAGTTCTTAATATAATAATACAGGATGGATTACAACACTTAATATTCACTTATTTTCCCAGAAATTTTACGGTTAGGAGAGTTTGAACAGTTAGGGAATAACCGGTCTTATTGTTATATGATTTTTAAGCATTTTATTTAAACCTTTCAATTTGGGATTATCCTGGATTGTTTTTTTAATTTTATTATTAGCTCTACAGTTAAAAGCCAGGGGATGTTTGTTTTGTCATAAGGTCTTTGTCAGGACAGGAAAAACATTTAATTGTTAAGAAATTGACCGTATTTTTATATTATTAAAAAAATACTTGTCAAACCTTTCTATAGTTCGTAAATTCTAGGATGAGTCCTGTGACAGCTCATAAATTTACCCCAATACAACCTTGTAACGATGTTCAGTAATTTTAATTATTTTATCAACTTTAATATAAGCCTCAATTCTAATAAATAGCAAGTTATTTAGGTAAATACATAACATAAGGTTGTATTGGGGCAAATTTGTGAGCTGTCACAGGACTCATCCTAGAATTTCCGAACTATAGTGATCATTTATTATGATCCCTGCAAAATTACCTGTCTATAGTTCGGAAATTCTAGGATGAGTCCTGAGACAGCTCACAAATTTGCCCCAATACAACCTTGTAACGATGTTCAGTAATTTTAATTATTTTATCAACTTTAATATAAACCTCAATTCTAATAAATAGCAAGTTATTTAGGTAAATACATTACATAAGGTTGTATTGGGGCAAATTTGTGAGCTGTCACAGGACTCATCCTAGAATTTCCGAACTATAGTCAAGACTAGACGAGACTATAAATTAAGGACTGGACGAGAAACGTCTGTGCTAACTTTCTTTTGAGTTTTATCATCATATTAGAAGAAAACATTATAAATAAGTTTTTTCTATAAAAGGCTAAGGGCCACTGACCTTAAGGGTAAAGGGATATGTTATTGAACACTCCTCACACGCTGAAATGGTCTACCTCTTGGCGTTAGAGATGTATGTGGTGTATGCAGCTTTAGGAAACATTTGAAGATAACTGTTTTTGGGAGGTGTTATCAAATTGTATTGTGATTATTGTGATATAAAATTTATTGTGATGTGATATATCTTTGTTAGGACAGGAAAAAATTTTAATTGTTAAGAAATTGACCGTGTTTTTATATTATTAAAAATATTACTTGTCAAACCTTTCTATAGTTCGGAAATTCTAGGATGAGTCCTGTGACAGCTCACAAATTTACCCGAATACAACCTTGTAACGATGTTAAGTAATTTTAATTATTTTATCAACTTTAATATAAGCCTCAATTCTAATAAATAGCAAGTTATTTAGGTAAATACATGACATAAGGTTGTATTGGGGCAAATTTGTGAGCTTTCACAGGACTCATCCTAGAATTTCCGAACTATAGTCAAGACTAGACGAGACTAGAAATTAATGACTAGACGAGAAACGTATGTGCTAACTCTCATTTGAGTTTTATCATCATATTAGAAGAAAACATTATAAATAAGTTTTCTCTATAAAATGCTAAGGGCCACTGACTTTAAGGGTTAAAGGGATATGTTATTGAACACTCTTCACACGCTGAAATGGTCTACCTCTTGGCGTTAGAGATGTATGTGGTGTATGCAGCTTTAGGAAACATTTGAAGATAACTGTTTTTGGGAGGTCTTATTAAAATTTATGGTGATATAGGAATACCACACTAGCGATCGGTGAACATTTTTTTGTAAAAGGCCAAATAGTTAATATTTTATTTATTTATTTCAATTTAGATCACAAACTTGTAAATTACAGTTTAAAACTACGATGAGTACATAAGCAGTACATAAGCAATACATAAACAATATGTATATATAGAAAAAAAATCTGTGAAAGTGAACTTTTTATACATACTTAATTTTAATAACACAAACGTTTCTACATACGTAAAAACGGATAAACTAACTGCAGTACCTTGCGGTAAGTAATACACATCGGGCTTAAGAAAGAGACTGTCGGCCATAATCGGCTAACTTCGGCTTTATGGAGCGTCGTTTCTGTCATTCATACACGTGTTCCGTCGCGATTTGTTAGTCATAATGGTCGTCATCGTGTGACAGAGACGACGCTCTACAAAATTTACTACGTGTATTACTTACCGCTTACGTAAAAACAGGTAAACTAACTAATTTGTCAATTTTTTAACAAGCGCATTCGGAAAACGTATTTATTGTACGTATATAACGGAACTTTACTCCGGAAACTCTTATTTTCGATCCGAACATCTGGTAAACAGTAAAATCCCAAAAAACTCTCCGCTCTTGGCCGAAATCGTCCCATGCCTCACTTACCCCTCAGTCCCCAACCGTTGAAACGTGTATATCGGTACCAGTTCGAACAGAATTTAGTCTTGTTTGTGTTCCCCTGATGATGAGGTGAAAGTCTTGAAACTGGTAGGGTTATACCATTACAAAAAAGTGGAATAAACAGTGTTTGATAAAAATAAATTACAACGGCAATTTAGCTTTAACAGACACTCTCTCGCCCTAACTAGTTTGTTATATCGAGGTTTTATTGTACTGTAACAAGTGTCACGTCAATTGTTATAAATTTTCCATTAAACCAATGTGATTGATTAAACACGTAACTGTAAAAAATATCTTCGTTTTTAAGAGGTAAATACTTCATATCAATCACTTTGCAATTGCATGTTCAATAAAATCTCCAAGATTTTATCTCTCCTTTCATTATCTCTAAGGATATCTTGATGGCATTCAAAAATTTGCTGACGCCTTTGCGATACCAGATTCGCGACATCAGCGGATATTTTCTATTGGGTTTTTCAGTTCATCGCTCTTAATTTTCACGTCGTCTTTTACTTATGTTAAACTCTGGAATCAACTACCAGATATTATAATACAGAGTGTGTTTTATGTTCCAGGTCAATTTTGTTTGGCCGCCATTTTGATTTGGCTGTTATTTGTCAGTTCATATTTGACAGTCGTAGAGAATGGTCAATTACAATTTATTATGGAGCATCTTATTCCGCAACAACGTTGCATAAACTCGCATAAAAAAGCTACAAAATTATACAAATGTGCAGATTTTTGTCCTCTCCGCGTACCTCACATACTTTATAGCAGAACAATAATAATAATAAAAAGGACCATTTAAATAACGCCCTTTAGGGGACAGACACTCCTTAAGAGCGCCCTAACTTGAGAATCGAATTCTCTATTATTGAAATATTCCTAAAAAATGAATCAATTTATTAGTATTTTTTAGCAGCTGTATATCTTTAAAAAAACATTTGGCTAGAAAACTGTAGAAAATGTGCAAAGGGAAGATGAGTGCCTAAGAAATCTATTTAGATTGTCCGTTATGTGATGATGTCAGACATTCGGCTTTAGGTGGAGTGTACTGTATATGTGTAGCATATACATATATATTCATAAAATTTAATTAAAAAAAGATTGTCTTCAAGCGCTTTTTGAAGCTGCAAACGCCATCCATATAGTACTGAGAGGCTGAACATTCCACGTCATAAGACCAGCAACGGCAAAATGCCTGTCCATAATAAACCACCCTCTTGAATCGATTCAAAATAATTAATTTATTCCGTGAAGACGAGATCGAATTCAAATTTCGACTACTCTCCGAAATAACATCTCTAAGACACAGATCCGAAAGACACAATAGATACTTTGCATTGAGGGGTTTGAATAGAAAGAGATAAAATTTGAAAATCTTTAGCGACAGTTTTATGCAATGCAGACTTTTTATTCGTCGTTGCAGAGCCTCGTAGCCAAGGATCTCCTAGCTATTCCGACGTGAATTTAGTTGTAAAGCAAAGCTGTGCCATGTTTTTTTCCCCTTTAATTGAGTGAACCGTTGCCGACCATCAAACTCGCCGACCACACGGCTTTAATGGATCCGATGGTACACCGAATTGAGACGACCGGAGCTTTTTCTATTTTTTTAAATACTAGATATGATCGAAGTCATAGGTATCCTTATACCCTCCAATACGGCGACCTTCCACACCGAAGTTCATTGCGTTACCGCACGACCATGCACCTTAACTTTTTGTACAATATATATGACCACAAGAGATCAGCCTGGCAGCTGAATTAAAACGGACCGAAGACTTGAAATATTCGCGAATACAGCAGATCTGAATAAATAGAAATACAACAATATTTTATTGAAATAGATTGACGTAGAAGTGTTAACTCGATAATATTATGTAAAACCCATGGTAAATTTGTCTGTCAAAAGAGAGTGAGACACCAAGGAATTTTATATTTTCTTTCGGTAAAATACTAACGACTAAGACCCATAACGCATTCCCATCTAGACGGTATTTATTATCTACGATAGAATTTGATATTCTCTTTCGGTAAAATATTAACGACCATGACCAATAACGTATTCCCATCTAGACGGTATTTATTATCTACGATAGAATTTGATATTCTCTTTCGGTAAAATATTAACGACCAAGACCAATAACGCATTCCCATCTAGACGGTATTTATTATCGACGATAAAATTTGATATTCTCTTTTGGTAAAATGTTAACGACCAAGACCAATAACGCATTCCCATCTAGACGGTATTTCTTATCTACGATAGGATTTGATATTCTCTTTCGGTAAAATATTAACGACCAAGACCAATAACGCATTTCCACCTAGACGGTATTTCTTATCTACGATATAATTTGATATTCTCTTTCGGTAAAATATTAACGACCAAGACCAATAACGCATTCCCATCTAGACGGTATTTATTATCTACGATAGAATTTGATATTCTCTTTCGGTTAAATATTAACGATCAAGACCAATAACGCATTCCCATTCAGAAGGTATTTATTATCTACGATAGAATATGATATTCTCTTTCGGTTAAATACTAACGATCAAGACCAATAACGCATTCCCATTCAGAAGGTATTTATTATCTACGATAGAATTTGATATTCTCTTTCGGTTAAATATTAACAACCAAGACCAATAACGCATTCCCATCTAGACGGTATTTATTATCTACGATAGAATTTGATATTCTCTTTCGGTAAAATATTAACGAACAAGACCAATAACGCATTCCTATCTAGACGGTATTTATTATCTACGATAGAATTTGATATTCTCTTTCGGTTAAATATTAACGATCAAGACCAATAACGCATTCCCATTTAGAAGGTATTTATTATCTACGATATAATATGATATTCTCTTTCGGTTAAATACTAACGATCAAGACCAATAACGCATTCCCATTCAGAAGGTATTTATTATCTACGATAGAATTTGATATTCTCTTTCGGTAAAATATTAACGAACAAGACCAATAACGCATTCCCATCTAGACGGTATTTATTATCTACGATAGAATTTGATATTCTCTTTCGGTTAAATATTAACGATCAAGACCAATAACGCATTCCCATTCAGAAGGTATTTATTATCTACGATAGAATATGATATTCTCTTTCGGTTAAATACTAACGATCAAGACCAATAACGCATTCCCATTCAGAAGGTATTTATTATCTACGATAGAATTTGATATTCTCTTTCGGTAAAATATTAACGACCAAGACCAATAACTAATTCCCACCCAGAAACTTATCTACGTTTATGGTGTGTCTGAGATATTTGCAAAGTAAAAAAATCACATTAATTCCTTTTCCAGGCTAGATCCCCCAAAAATGGGAATACCATAAACGTGGTTAGACGAATCACAGAAGTTGTTTGACGATTTTTAGATATCCAATTTTAGACATTGACAATACAATAAGCAGCATCCTGCTTTAGGGCATTCTTGTTTCTTGGATCACATCATTAAAAATCGACGACCTCCGTGGCCTGGTGGTAAGACACTTGTCTGCCGATTCGGAGGTTACGGGTTCGATCCCCGCTGGAACCCAGATATTTTTAAATAGGATTCCAGCCTGGTTAACACTTAGGGCCTATAAAAACATCTTTCTGGTTGGCTGGACGAGGTTGCCACATGGTAATAAACTCGCCAGGTTAAAAAAAGTACAGTATCATAAGTGCTTATCTGGAAATCAAACCCCTATGTGTAAATAAGCTCACTTAACAAGATAGTTTGTATTAAAGATAAAAATCAACGGCTCTAGCATTGACCCTTGTGGTACACCATTTTCAATAACATTCCGGGACGATTATTTCTGTTTCCGTCATATTATTCCCATACAGTAAAAATTGGAGTATACGTTTGAAATACAATATCAATTTTAAAATATCTTATCGATGGGGTACGAGTATTATCAAATGAAAGTATTTTTTAAGAAATATAATTCGAGCATATTAAAATCATACCATAAAAGGATCCAAATGAAATACAATGCGCTAAAGAAGACATATAACGTACTCGTAATTGAGGGCATCCAATGATATATTTTCGTTATTATCGATCCACATACATATGATATATGTCTGAAATTATAAAACAATTATCAATTTACTACAACCAATTGAATTTTATTGTCGATGCTCAAAACAATGACGGCGCATACCAAAAAAGGCAAAATATAGTTGATTTATGGTATCGGTTGTATTCAATATATTTATTATGTGAGCTCGTGAGTGTGGGTCTCTTCTTGTTGTTTTAATTTTGGTTGTTTTTGTATTTGTGTTTCTGTGTGTTTTTCTTTCTTTTTTTCTTCTTTTTTTTTGTTTTGGATTTGTTTTGATTTTTATTCTTATGATTGTGTGCGGTATATTGTGGGATGAATATTTTTGGTCTTTCTGGAGTGATGATGTGTGAGGAGTTGAGTTTCGCAAGATGTTTCCAGTTGTAGTTGAGTGTCACTGTTTGTCAGGTTGATGAGAGCGTGCAACGGAGTTTTTTTGTGTTATCAAAAATCGGAAAGAAGTATCGATTTATTTTTTCATGCTAAATATCCTCAGGGAGATACAGGCAAAAGCCTAGTTTACTGGGGATACGACAAATGAAAGGCAACAAACCCAGATCCATTAAAATTATATGTCCAAATCAAATTACCTGTTGTTTTTTCTCAAATTGTGTATATTTCTTGTCATGTGTAATAATAATAATAATAGTAATAATAAATAGGGTGAGTACAGTTTTGTCTACATTTGGTCCTGTTGATTGCGTTGATTCAGATGTTATTCTTACAAGTAATACCATTTTTTATGGTTATTCACGCAAATTAGTATGTTCCAAGAAGTGACCATTGATTACTTCAATTGTCCTCTTCCTTGGATAGTGCAATCAGACAAGATGGGCGTATACCTATTGTTCGGGGTAGAAAGTTTGTCGACCTCCAAGTTGTCTACCCTGGGTAACGTTAACAGACAAACATTTGGTGCTGCTACACAGCGATGGCGCGAAATATGAAGAGGAAAAAGAGAAACGGAAACAAAATACAAAACAGTCCTTCTCAGGACTATAGGACACGCGACTTGGAATGTTTCATAAATATCTGCCACTTTAACATTGAGGGCGTCTCCCTCTCTAAATGCCAACTATAAGCGCGATTACTGACCAAACACAAGATAGATGTGGTGGCAATACAAGAAACACATACTAAGGACGATGAAGATCTAAACAGGAGAGGACATACTACCTTGATCAAAAAGTTTTAGGACTTTATTCATAAAATCGAAAATACAAGTTTCTTCATCAAAATCGATATGGTCCCCTTCAAAGTACTCCCCATCGACTGCAACGCACTTACGTCAGCGCTTGATCCAATCCTCAAAACACTGCTGGTACTCAATTTTCGGTATGTCCATCAGAGCCGTCTTCGATTTTTTTATGACATCCTCTCGGGTGCTGTAACGCGTTCCGCGAAGCGGTTTTTTAAGTCGGTTGAACAGGAAAAAGTCTCAGGGAGCCAGATCAGGTGAATTCGAAGGCTGCTGGATATTAGTCGTGCTGTTTTTGGTCAAAAACTCATGGAAATCATGTCTTTCGCGATTTCAACGCGGTCCTTTTTTTTGCATGAAATTGAGGTCTTTCGGCCCCAGTTTTGCAGCGACACGTCTGAGGCCCAAATCACTAACCAAAATGTCTTGAGCGGATCCATAAGCGATGTTCAAGTTTTCTGCCAGCTCTCTGATGGTCAAGTTTTTGGCCAACATTTCTTTGATTTTATCGATGTTTTCATCGGTTTTCGACTGCCACTGCGTTCGTCATCCTCGACCGACTCACGACCACTTCTGAAGCGTTCGTGCCACCGAAAAACACTTCTCCAACATTTCCAAGGTCTGCGGACTTACCTTACGAGGGCTAGCAATGACGACGGCACATTATATTATATTTATAGTATATTTCTTGATTGGTTTTAATAAATAATAAACAGTCGAAATTTCGTCATTTTAAACTGTCGATTTTACTATTACAACGTAACATCACTTTCACCTACGCTCCTAGGAGATTGTGATGTAGATGGTCCTGGTTCCTCTAAATTTGTATATTAAATTGTTATTGCGTAATATGTAATGAATTTAAAATAATTATTTTTGGTCAATGTACGTTTTCTCGTGTAATATTTCAATGTATCAACTTTTGTCTTCCTTAACCTTTCCATTCCTGTGCTAAAAGATCCGCCCGTTCCGGTGCTGTGTATTCAATACACATGTAAAAATTAAGGATTTAAATTCGGAAAAATAAGAATATTCATAGCCAATCGCTCAAATTAATTAAATGTGAAATTTTATTGCTGAAACCATGAAAAAAAAAATATTGGACGACTTTCACAAAACGGTCAAAGCGATCACCTCAAACGAAAGCCTGCGAGCTACTGAAGCGAGCGAACTGAGATTCTATTTCTTGCGTTGCCATATACCGAAGTAGAGTGAGACGTGAGACGTGAATAGCGTCGTCCTCACTCATAACGGTTTTTTTGGAATGAATATAGCAACGTCACACATTGGCACACGTTTGATTGTATTGGTGAATTTATTCCTGATTTTCACAAAATATATCTGATGTGGCCGATAAGTGCTAATTATTATTAATAATATTTTTTTCAATTAATGCGTAAATGTATTACGGAGGAATACCTAAACTCTGAACCCAGTATTTATTATATTTATAGAGATATTACAGTTTTTAGAACAACGTGTACTAGTTACACATTACATGACAGGAAGGGTTTAAGTAATGATATATATGGGTGGCGTGTGCAGCTTTAGGAAGTACTTGAAGACAACCCTTTTTTATTTTTATATTTGATATAACACTATCAGAATACAATAAACTTAAAATACTAAATATATCTTAATGACAACGGTAACAATGCTTCTCATGCGTCCCTGACAAGTGGCACAGTTTTATACCTATAAAATTTGTTACGTGTTCCTCGCGGGAAGCACAAACGCCTGTGATCTGATCTGTAGCATTCCTTTGTGTATTTTACGTTATGTTTAGTTTATCTCCTTTATTTAATGAGTCTTCTTAAGAGTAATGACTATTATTTATTATCAGAAAATTACTTGAATGTCATGTTTACTTGGTGTTGTAATCAAATATCAGTGGTTCTAAACAAAATACGCGCTTAAACTTGGAAACTAAAAAACGCCGAAATTGTGCCGCGCACAGGATTCGTGGAATTTGATTTTTAACGCGGAGTACAGATTTTAAGGAGTTTGATTCTTAACTTATTTACCGATATGTGGAAGATATTGAAGTAAAACACCTTTATTTTTAAGTATACAGTGTTGTATATAGTATTACTATATATTAAGTGGATTTATCTCGTCTCCAGAACAAGCTGTCAATACTAAGGAAGCTGCTGGGTGAAGAAGGCCAAGCTGATATCCAAGATGGACCAGAAGGAAACGAAAATGGAACACATCACCAATGAGATGGATGTCATTACTCCTCTGTTGGAATTAATTAAGAAAGAGGTAAGCAATTATAAAACTTCTATATTAAGTATTAATTTTGTATACAGGTAATATATTTTTTTTGTGCTTTATTACATACAGTGAATTATTAATGCATACTCTCAAGTGAGTCTCAGTTGCCCCTTCTAATTAATTTTTATTTTATTCTATATTTGATGTAGGTTTAACCCTATTACATCGAATACCAAAAAAATACATTAAAAGGATAAATACAACAGGAATAATTTTATTCATTTCTTGAATCTTCGAAAAGACTTTAGTTTTACTTTGTGGTGCCATGTTTTATGTAACAGGAAAAATAAGTAAATAAATAAAAAACATATTTTATATATTTGTGTTTACCGCAGGTTTATTTATAGGTTTACAACCGGTTTCGAAGACCTCCGTGTTCATCGTCAGGTGGATATAAACTAAATTGCTAAAAACATATTTCCTGTACAAGTGTAAATAATATATTAGGTGTTAACATAAGTTGTGTCCGTTTCTTTTTTCAAATTAAAAAATGAGCACCAAAAGTAAAACAAAATGGTAAATTTTATACGTCATTCGAAAGAAAATTTTCTGCTCTACAAGATATTGTGTTTGCTTTTACGTTACACATATTATTTTATTTGATTACAAGCCTTCAAAATGAAATGTCAAGTAGACGAAAGTGAGCATTTTCGACACCTCCTTCTGTTCGCGTTCAATCGAGGAAATAAAGCTGCCAAAGCTGCTCGCGATATTTGCGAAGTGCAATGTGAAGGTGTTATGAATTAAAAGACAGCTCGTTGATGATTTTTGCGTTTCAAATACGGTAATTTCGACCTGAAAGACATGGACCGTTCCGGACGACCAGTGGACTTCGGTGAGGACCGCTCAAACCGTATTATTCATGAAGATCTCCTTCAAACAACCGTAGAATTGGCTGAGCAGATGAATTGTAGTCACACGACTGTATACCACTATCTTAAATCAATGGGAAAAGTCCAAAAGTTCGGCGCTTGGGTTCCACATGTTTTGAACAACAAAAATCAATTCTTGGGGGATACTGTCCCTGACCATTCTTATGGGTCTTGGTTCCGCCATTCTGGATACATGTTCGTTCCAGAACCTTCTTCTCTGTCGTCCCCATCTGACAATATCTTCAACTTCGCACATCCTTCGGATTTCTGTATTTCGTACTCTATCACGAAGGGTTTTGCCAGCGATACTCCTGAGTACCTTCATTTCGCGTTCAATCGAGGAAATAAAGCTGCCAAAGCTGCTTGCGATATTTGCGAAATGTACGATGAAGATGCTATGAATGAAAGGACAGCTTGTCGATGGTTTTTGCGTTTCAAAGTCGGTAATTTCGACCTGAAAGACATGGAGCGTTCCGGACGACCAGTGTTCCAGAGTCGTAAGATTAAATATCATCAACAACCAAACCAATTTCCATAATAGCCCTCTGCTTAATATGTTTCTTATTTACAATCCACCCTCTCCCCCCAAATGTATGATCATATATCAACACTACATTCCGATGAAAGAGTAAGGTGTCCCAAAGTCGAACCGATATTCTGAGCAAGAATTTATTAACAGTGCACCTAAATTCAGCTTTAGGAATCCCTTTAGTAGAATATCTCCATCGTGTCTTTCGAGTCTGTGTTTGGAAGAGAGTGGAGCTTTGTGGTCGATTTCTTCTTTTTATAGTGAAGTTATTGTTCTGAATCGATTCAATAAGGCAAAGCATTATAATAGAGCTTTTGCTGTTGCTTGTCTTGTGGCCTAAGATTGTTGAGATATGGACGTCTTGTGCAACTTTAGGAGGCACTTGAAAACAACCTTTTTGGGGAGGTATATGAACATTAACCATATCATACACTACTTTACGACTAAATCCGAATGTGTTACCGTCTAAATCCGAATGTGTTACCGTCCATAACGGAAGATCTACAGTGGTTTCTTCTTTTAGTAAGTTTAAATCCGAATGTGTTAAATACGATTTGAATCCGAATGTGTTACCGTCGCATAACGGAATACGATTTAAATCCGAATGTGTTACCGTCGCATAACGGAAGATCTACAGAGGTTTCTTCTTTTAGTAAGTTTTCTGCAGTTAAGAATTTTTTTTGTTAACATATGCAGATGCGGTAAACTCCTAACCTAATGTATACAGTCACCATATTCCTATCTTTACACTTAACTTGTTGTGTTTTGTATTATTTTTAATTTGTCAATAATAGTGGGTTAAAATCCCGAGTCAGTCAGTCGTTGAGGAGAGCCTGCCTCTCTAAACGACGATATAAATTGTCATTTTATTCATACTATCTTTTATTTTCTCACCATTGAATGACAGTTTAATGTCATGTAAAAGAATGTTAACGGGTGGTAAGCCTAGGATGTTTACGAGTATAATACGAGTATGTGCACGAGTTCATGCAAATATGGTTAAACTTGCGTTAATTTGATAACGAATGCGCCAATTGTAGTTGTAAATGTGCAAATATTTATGATCAACGTGACGTGAACAAATATTTCACAATAGTCGTTCTCAGCTGATGAGTTAGACGGTTTTAAAATTAGATAAACATATATTATTATGATTCACGAGAATGAGAAAAATACTGTTGAATTTTCTCGTTTAGAGTATTTTTAAATACACATGTTTGCTGACGGAGGAATGATTTTTACGTCATCAGCGCGTGATTCCATCTCAACGTCACCTTCAAACGTTTCCTACGTCACTTTTGCACGATTTCATTTAATTTGTTTATACTTATCTTAACTTTGTCTTGGTCTGAGTTGATTTAAACGTGACTTTGATAGTTATTTGCGTCTGCTTGCACCGGGTTCACTCCGTTACGTAACAAATAATCAAGGACTTCGTATTAGGTCTTCCGTGTGGGTCTGTCGGTCTTTCTTTTCCTTTTCCTGTAATCGACCTTTTATTGAAACTGTCTTTTTTCATTTTTCCATCTATCGACCTTTTTTTATTCTTGTTGCATTCTTTCGAAAAACGTTAATTCATCTTACTATTTGATATCCCAAATTAAGCCACATACTCAATGGAACTTTATATTTGGTGTCCCAAATATAGTGGTACCTCGGGTTACGAACTTAATTCGTATTTTGACTCCGTTCGCGAGCCGAAATGTTCGCGAACCGAAACAATCAATGTAATACAATTAATCCGTTCGCCTGCCCCATGAACATATTGTTTGTTGACTTTTTTTTATCGATTTATGTGTGGTTAAAATATATAATTTAAAATAAACAGTACTATAACTTTACCTTTGTGGTTGATAGTTACTAGCACATGTAGATGGTAGAGGAGGAGGAAGTGGAAGACTACTCCTTCGAAGGAGAGTTCCATTCCATAATAACGTCGGGCAACTGTGTAGGTATTTATGGTGTTTTTTCTAGTGTTCGTATCCTGGGAAGTGCTTCGATTACTGGCTTGTTGGCTGGTCTTCTCACAAAATAACGATCCAGAGACATTTGTCTTTTTCTTTGTTGTGTAGGGAATACCGACGTCCCTAAATATTGTCAACATGCACGGTCAACGACCGATGAATCAACCTTTGAATATGTACAAAGATCACATACCAGAACGTCAATATTGTTTACACGAAAATAATATTTACGTCGCATTCTACGGTAGAAAGAGAACGCATCGCGTTGTCTCACCGTTTCGGCAATAAATATTCTACCCACTATATCATTGACAACGTCTGCGACCACCTCGGCACGCACAGGAGTGAGATCAAGATATACTGCGGACGCATTCACGCGCCCCGTTCTGAAATTGTATATATACCTACTTATCGACAAATAAAGAGCACTTATTATTATACACTTGACCATTCATCGCTGTTTACTATTTATCGATTATTCACTCTCACTTTTTCGCATTCCTGAATCGACGTATTTTATTTTAAATACAAAACAAATCAAAATCATCACGACGTATCAGTAAAGCATTCCGCTAAAGTTGGATAGCTTTCCAAAAATGGGACATCACATTGTCATTTAAAATGTCCACAGCTCGGTTGGTCACAGTTTTGTTAGGGTGATGTTTCTCAATTAAAATCTGCACTTGTTTCTCCACTTGCTTAAAATTTCTTTGATCTCAGCACTTGAAACATGTACCACATCTTCCTCTTCCTCACCTGAGGGCTCCTCCTGCATAACTTCCATCTGTAACTTCAACCGTCCTTAGCGCATCTTTCTTTTTTAAGAAAGTACAGTTCGTAGATTTAGCCATGTCTTACTATTTAGCGAGATCAGAAACACGAACACCATTCTTAGGTTTAATTATTATTTCCTTCTTCGTTTCTACTGTAATACTTCGTTTCTTTACACCACTGTCACTAACATTTTTCATTTTCTTGGGAGCCATAATGAGGATTAATTTAATGCAAAATATATTTTATATATACTGTATATTATACTCGTATATATAAAAAGAAAAAAAATGTATCAAGAACGATGAACGCAACGACAAAACATGTTCACAACGTGCACACCTGAGTACAACTAATGCGCTGTTACAACTAATTCGTGAGCCGAGGCATTGTACGCAGGTCGAGTCAAAATTTGTTCGGAAGTTGTGTTCGTGTTAATATATTTAATAATATATATTTTTTTAATATTAAATTATTTTATTTATTTTAATATTTATTTCACATATAATTTATATTTAACATCTAATTATAATAATATAATATATGTTATCATAATATTAATAATTATATTATTATTATATTATAATTAATATAATATAATTAATTAATAACATAATATAATAATATTATTAATAATATAATAAAAATAATAAATAAATCATTATTTAAAAATAATGAATTTAATAATTAATTATAACATAAAAATATTAATTTATTTAATATTAAAAAATATAAATGTAGTCCACCTTCAGTATTAGCTGGGACGACCAAGGTCTGAGTGAATGTGATGGAATACAAGTAGCCTGAACGAGTGGACTTGTTTTTGCTGAATAATTAGTGTAAGAATTGTTATCTAGTTATAAGTAGTATGTAGGTGTTAATTATTTCTAAGATCTCATATATTAAGATTGAATAAATAAAATAAAATGATATGTAGGAAAATAAGATTAAGTAAGTTCATAAATTATAACATATAATTAAGATTAGTTAAGTAATAAATTTGTATATAGGTATAGCCTTGGCAAATGTTTGTACAATAATTTACTTTGTTTAATAAAAAAATATTATTATGAAAATTATTATTAATTAACAAATTATTATTAAAAATAATAATATTTTTTTATTTAATTAAGTTTGCCAATACTACCGGAGCGATCTCCAATACGCACCGGACGGAAACGCAGATTCATATAGGGCAGACAGAGACATATACAGTAAACCGTGAGACGATTTCTCTATATTGCGAATTGTTTCTCTGGTTCGGCGCGCCAGCGCACCTCGGGACCGGCAGCCGCTGGTTACCAGAATGGTACATTTTGTATTATCTAATGTATCAAACAGTTATAAACGCTTTCTGATACACATTAATTAGATTTAAGTTAGATAGGTTAACTGACCCATTATAAATGCCATCAGGCCTTCCGCCCCCGGCTTCTTCGCGGCCCAGCCCCGTAGTGGTGCTGCGAGACCCTTACGCTGAAAACAAACACAAAAGAAATCCGAATATTTACAAAAAACCAAGTAACAATATAGTACATTTAGAAAAACATTTCAGTTGGTCTTATCAACTATATGTATAGTACATTTAGAAAAACATTTCAATTTGTCTTATCAACTATATGTATAGTAAATTAAGAAAAACATTTCAATTTGTCTTATCAACTATATGTATAGTAAATTAAGAAAAACATTTCAATTTGTCTTATCAACTATATGTAAAGTAAATTAAGAAAAACATTTCAATTTGTCTTATCAACTATATGTATAGTAAATTAAGAAAAACATTTTAATTTGTCTTATCAACTATATGTAAAGTAAATTAAGAAAAACATTTCAATTTGTCTTATCAACTTTATGTATAGTAAATTAAGAAAAACATTTCAATTCGTCTTATCAACTATATGTATAGTAAATTAAGAAAAACATTTCAATTTGTCTTATCAACTATATGTATAGTAAATTAAGAAAAACATTTCAATTCGTCTTATCAACTATATGTATAGTAAATTAAGAAAAACATTTCAATTTGTCTTATCAACTATATGTATAGTAAATTAAGAAAAACATTTCAATTTGTCTTATCAACTATATGTATAGTAAATAAAGAAAAACATTTCAATTTGTCTTATCAACTATATGTATAGTAAATTAAGAAAAACATTTCAATTCGTCTTATGAACTATGTGTATAGTACATTTAGAAAAACATTTCAATTTGTCTTATCAACATTTATAAACACATTTTTACTGTATAAGATAACAAAAGAAGACAACTATCTAAACCTAGGGTTTTTCTGACCGATATTATATGCGATTAGATAAACAGTTTAAGTATTTCAAGCAGAATCAATATTTAAATATTATAATGCAAATGCATAATTTTTTATTATTTTTATCTATGGCAATATAAAAACACGTTCGAAACAATTACATCTGTTCGGTGATAGAAGCTTATCCTACCTTTTAATCCATGAAGTAAACTCGAGGGTCACCTGTCTTATCACCAGAAACCATAAACAATATTATTAAATATATAACCTTGTATATTCAGACATTATAGATTTCTAAAAGGAAATGTTTTATCGTTATCTTAATTTATTACTGAACTCGTTTCTATCCCCTGCAGATAAGTGAAGCGCGAGAAAAGAAGTTTCAGTATATTTATCCGAAATACGAGTATATGTTATCTGACCACATTTACCCTTTGCTCCTACACTAACAATGGAAAAGATATGAAGATATTTATTTCACCAAAATGAGTATATTAAGGGTTCATTAGACACAAATTCCTTGTGTACATTTGCACTAGGAAGGAACGAAGTCACTATGACGTTTCGTCCCGTAAATATATCTCCGTGAAATACTGCATTGTAATTCATTATACAAGTTATCTAAATAAAATATTGGAGAAAGTGAAATTTTCCACCTTCACCTTTTACTTTCGACATAATATATCTGTCAAGGATTGTCGATGTTGTGTAATGTCGGTTTTCATGGCAGATACTTGCCAGTAAGAAGTGATGAAAGTATTGGGTGTTAACACAAGTTGTGTCCGTTTTTTTTCAAATTTAAAAATGAGTACAAAAAGTAAAACAAAATGGTAAAGGTTATACGTCATTCGAAAGAAAATTTTCTGCTCTACAAGATATTGTGTTTGCTTTTATGTTACATATATTATTTTATTTGATTACTAGCCTTCAAAATGGAATGTCAAGTAGACGAAAGTGAGCATTTTCGACACCTCCTTCTTCTGTTCGTGTTCAATCGAGGAAATAAAGTTGCCAAAGCTGCTCGCGATATTTGCGAAATGTACGGTGAAGATGCTATGAATTAAAGGACAGCTCGTCGATGGTTTTTGCGTTTCAAAGACGGTAATTTCGACCTGAAAGACATGGAGCGTTCCGGACGACCAGTGGACTTCGATGAGGACCGCTTAAACCATATTATTCATGAAGATCCTCTTCAAACATTTTTCATCACCATTTTTTAACCATTTTTCATCACTAGTAATGATGCGGTAAAGGAACCTTTGCTTGTGGCCATGCGTAGCTCGATAACGCGCGAGCAAACCAGCAGAAATTGTCGAACGTTGATTTTTGTTGTTTTCACTCAAAACATGTGGAACCCAAGCGCCGAACTTTTGGACTTTTCCCATTGATTTAAGATGGTGGTATACAGTCATGTGACTACGATTCACCTGCTCAGCCAATTCTACGGTTGTTTGAAGGGGATCTTCATGAATAGTATGGTTTAAGCGGTCCTCATCGAAGTCCACTGGAGGTGTCGAAAATGCTCACTTTCGTCTACTTGACACTCCATTTTGAAGGCTTGTAATCAAATAAAATAATATATGTAACGTAAAAGCAAACACAATATCTTGTAGAGCAGAACATTTTCTTTCGAATGACGTATAACCTTTACCATTTTGTTTTACTTTTGGTACTCATTTTTAAATTTGAAAAAAAAAACGGACACAACTTATATTAACACCTAATATTATATAATTTTTCAAACTCGATTTTTTTTCTTCTTATTAAAATACCCTTATTGAAATAGCTATGGTATGAATGCCAATAATAAGATAAACAGATGCGTGAGACTCTCGCGCTGTAGAAGTGAAACTTCTTAAATCCTAGGAAAAGTTGATTTTATGCATTGCTTTTTTTCCATTTGTTAACGATTTTTTTAGGATCAGGAAATGGTTATGTGGAATTTAATTCAAGAAAATCTATCTTAATTAAATAATTTTTATTTATTTATACATCAATTTTCATAGATTTATACTCCAAGAAGAAATAAATTATGGGTTTACGATAGCTGAAGTATGATAAAAATAATTTAGAGTGTACATTTTTAATTGACGCGAAAATACTGCGTTGATAGATAATCATCGCACTGCGCATGCGCGTAGCCTATGGCGTATGCAACGGAGAGAGTAGAAACGATTCTCTCTCTTTTTCGTCTCTTGTGGAATCGGAGAAGGGGAAGCGTTTCACTTTTCGTGACGTTCAAGCCAATTTGCCCTACCGCGCCTATAGAAGTTTCAATTCAATAATAATATTTTGCTACATTTGGCAAAAAATCTACATATAATACACTCGTATATTTTTGTATTAAATTCGATTGAAACGCTACTTTGGTGTTTTTTTTTACTGGTAATACAGAGTGTACACCACTACTCATTTCGTTCAGTGTAATACAAGAGTCTCTCATTATCTAGGGTACACATATTTCCTTGATAATATAAAATAATTACCTATTTTAATTGCTTTATCCTTTACAAGTGATAAATAAAATCTTCAAAACGTTTGATTCCTATCTTTTTGATGGATCGTAAATCAATGCGGATAAACAGAGAAGTAAATTTTTTTAAAGCAAGATTATATTATTTATGTCGAATATTGACACGAATGTAGTGTTAATCTTGTCTTAATGAAGTTTTCGTATCTAGAATTTTTAATTTTTTATTATCATATTTTTTTTTTAAAATAACTTTCTGTTATAACTGTGCAATATATTTGGAAGCTTATCATATTTTTTTTTATCTCAAGAAAAATTAAAAACTTTACAGTGATATACTCGTATAATAATGGTCTGGAAATGAAACTAATCTCATTAATCTGGCAAGATTTGAAGTATAAATACTTTTTTTAAACTCATAAATAGATTTCTTGAATCTTATGAAAGATAATTAATTAGTTTCACATTGTGGTGTCATGTTTATATATTTTTCGAAAAACACCGTGATGCCAAGAAAGACCTTCATATGGTCTGCATCGATCTTGAAAAGGCATTTGACAGGGTCCCTAGAAGCCTAATTTGGGCAGCACTTAGAGCACATAGTGTACCAGAAAAGTATGTACTTGCCATCCAGGACATGTACGATAACGTGACAATGCAAGTGAGGTGCACTTCGGGAACTTCACCAGAATTTCCTGTAAAGGTGGGGGTACATCAAGGATCGGTACTCAGTCCGCTACTGTTCATCTTAGTCATGGACTATTTAACTAACCAGGAAATGAACAGTCTCCTAAGGATCCTACTATTTGCAGACGATATCGTATTAATAAGTGAAAAACACGAAGACCTGCAAAATAGTCTGGAAAGATGGAGAAGAATCTTGGAGGACAATGGATTGAGACTGAGCAGAAAGAAAACAGAGTATCTGTACCTACCATTCGAGAACACAAATGCTGTCACTCCCGTAATGCAAATGGATGGAGAAACATTACCAAATTGTGACTCCTTTAAGTATCTTGGGTCACTCATCCATAGCGATGGAGGATGTGCAGCAGATGTAACACATAGAATTAGTGTGGGATGGATGAAGTTTAGATCAATGACGGGAGTTCTATGTGATCCGAAAATGCCAGTAAAGTTAAAAGGAAAAGTATACCAAACGATTGTCAGACCCGCCGCACTCCTCTATGGCTCCGAATGCTGTACGATGTATAACTCTTACTCTAGGCAACTAGAAACTGCTGAAATGCGCATGCTACGATGCGCCAGCTGGTGTGTCCCGAAGAGACAAAATAAAAAGCTCACGCATTCGTGGAAGCCTAGGTGTTACAGACATCAACAGCAAGATGGAGGAGAGGCGATTGAGATGGTATGGGCACGTTGGACGCAGAGCACTCGATCACATTGTGAACCAGGCAATCTCCATGGATCTTCCTCGAGTAGCGACCAGTGGCGACCAAAGAATTCATGGGTGGTGCAAAAAGATAACCTGATGCAGATGCCCGGCCTGGGGGACGTAGTCCTGGACAGAAGAGCATACATACTGAGGAAGAGGAGAGCTGACCCCAACAGTCTTCGCAGACAATGAGTTGGGATGGAGCCAGGGAGAAGAATATGTTTATATATTTTTAATAAAACAGATTTCAATAATTACCGAAAAGAAACATTGTTATTGCTAGTACATCGATTCGCCTTTTTGTATTTTTTTTTAATCTCTTTCAATTTAATGGCTAACATATAGTATTATTAAGTACACGGGTGTCCAAAACTAATTTCAATGAACATAAATCAAATAAAATAAAAACAATACACTCAAATAACGGGTGCTTTCCAAACACAATAAATTCAATTTTATTAAAAAACAAATATATGTAAACACCTGTTTGTAACCGCAAGTTAAAAAACACAATCGAACAAAGGCGTCGAATAATTTATACTGTTGATTTGGCCAACACTGTATCTAAAGCAATGCCTAAAGAAATTCAACCAGCATATTATAGCATGCAGTCAATAAGTAAAAAAATAAGTTGGTTAACAATAAGGATACAGAAAGTTGACTAGCACAATCTAGAGTTTATAAATTAAAATGCAATGACTGTTCGTATTTATATACAGAATGTCCTGTAACTCGATGTCAAGCCGGTATCGAGGAAAAGGCCAGCTTATGACGGTTCAGATTTTAAAAAAAATCTTGCAAAAACCTTATACTTTTCGAGTTAAAGGTATTTATTTGAAAATTGTGAAAGTAGCTACCCTGCGCTAAATGTTTATATACTGTGACTACAAATTGTCATATTTTATTTTAATGGTTGTATCGCAATTCTAAATAGCCCTGCTATTAGTCGGAGTCCGATATAAAACAAAAAATACGTTTACGTTTGAAAAAAAAATTGTTTTTGTCCGATCATAATTTTTTTTTTTATCACCTAACTTTAACTCATCATACTGTAAAAATAATGTACTACGCTAACCTGGCAAGTTACATCAAAAGATGGCCTTTTT